>CM042984.1:13584409-13769424 GCA_023678885.1 Pogostemon cablin
TACTTAATCAATGTCGCTCCAACTCACCCGAACCGTGACCAATTCGGGCTACTTAACCTTGGTACCAGGCATACATATGCGTGTGCATCATAAAATGAATAACGACTCAAGTTAGAGTCTTAATTGGCACACAAGAATAACCAGAAATCAATTCTCAAATAATTTACAATAAATGCTATCAGATATCGAGCCGACAAGGCTCTTCAACATAAGTTAAAATCAATAATACTCATAAAATGGCTAACAGGACTCTAACCAAAGCAATCGAGCCAATCAGGCTCTTTACCACATAACACAATTCTCAATAATTTTCTTATCAATTAACTAAAACTAAAGTAAATGCACATTTATCGAGGGTCCACACTTCCCACAAGAGAAGGCGTTCCCGAATGATCAACTCACAAGGAAGTGATTAACTCTCTCCGGAATCTGAAGTCGGTCCCTTGTCCTTCGTCGATGGTTCTTTACCTAGAAAGGAGATGAGCAATTAAAGACAAATTAAATATAACTAACTATTAGCGGTAACATTCCTTTCATTGCTAAAAACAAATCCTAATCGAGTTCGAACGAGTCAATATTAAATAAAAATGGTATGTAACTCCTTAACATCAGTTCCCTCCCACATAACCCGTTTCAATACATTAACTAAACGAAACGATAGAAAATAAGTTTGAATTATACATAAAAATTCTGAAAATTTTCAGCTAGCGGCAGTTTACGAGAAAAATCATAACTAATTGTAGAATAATCGGATTGAGGCGTTTCAAGTTGCTACAGAAAGCTAACGAGTTCAGCTACGTACAGAAATTAAGTTTGCAAACTTTTGAGAGCAATAGATATGTCAAAATCTGTTCGAACAGTCTGCGAATTACCCACATACCAAAAAGAAAAACCCCACAAAATTACAAAACCATGGAAGAAGGAAGCTTAATTCACACACCACTTACCTCAAAACAACTTAGAAACCACCTATGATGAGGGTTGTAAGGGAGAATTTGATCAACAAGGGTTTCTCCTCTTCACTCTCTTCTTTCCCCTCTTTTGTTTTTCTTCTCCCGTTCTTCTCTTTTTTTTTTTTTAACTTTAGCCTTAATAATTATATATTAGGCCATTTAAGTGGCTGAAACTTTGGGCCACAAAATAAATAAATAAATAAGTTTGGGCTTTCTAAAAAAATCTAGTTGGGCTTAATTGGGCTGGCCTTTAGGGCTATAAAAATAAATATATAGGTTTTGGGCTTTCTAAAAAAAAATCTAGTTGGGCTTAATTGGGCTGGCCTTTTGGGCTATAAAAATAAATAAATAGGTTTTGGGCTTTCTAAAAAAAATCTAGTTGAGCTAAGTATTATAAAGTATCCCCTCCTCTAAAAAGTTTCGTCCTCGAAACATAAACGTACCTAGAAATGAAAATAGATTTGGATGGTGTTGACGCATGACTGACTCTGGTTCCCATGTTTCTTCTTCAATTTGATCACTTCTCCATAGAATTCTCACCATAGGAATGGATTTGTTACGAAGCATTTTCTCTCGGCGATCTACAATTTGAACAGGTTGTACTTCGTATGATAGATTTTCCTTTAATACAACTGGGGGATATTTGAGCACGTGCGAAGGATCTGGTTCATATTTTCTAAGCATAGAGACATGGAAGACATCGTGAATCTTTGATAATTCTGATGGTAGCTCAAGTCGATACGCGACACGACCAATCCTTTGCACGATCGTAAACGGGCCAATATACCTTGGACTCAACTTTCCTCGACGGCGGAACCACAACACGCCCTTCCATGGAGAAACTTTCAGAAAAACTTTGTCTCATTCATTAAACTCCAAATCGCGCCTTCTATTATCTGCGTAGCTTTTCTGTCGATCTTGCGCTGCCTTAAGTCTGTCTCGAATAAGTTGTATTTTTGCCTTCGCATCTTCGATAAGCTCTACTTGTTCGATTTGTCTCTCGCCAACCTCATCCCAAAAAGCGGTGTTCGACACTTTCGGCCATACAGAGCTTTGTACGGGGGCATTCCAATGCTTGAATGATAACTGTTGTTATAAGCGAACTCCACCAAAGTCACGTACTTATCCCAGCTACCTCCCAAATTCAACACCACTGCACGTAACATGTCTTCTATTGTCTGTATAGTTCTCTCTGATTGTCCATCAGTCTGTGGATGAAACGAGGTACTGAATAGTAATTTTGTACCTAGCGCTTTCTGCAAACTAGGCCAAAAAGGGAAGTGAATCTTGGATCACGGTCAGATATGATTGACACTGGTAATCCGTGCAATCTCACGATCTCATCGACATATAACTTGGCAAGTTTCTCTAAAGATTCGTTGGTTTGCACTGGAAGGAAATGTGCCGATTTCGTCAGACGATCGACAATGACCCAAATTGAGTCATGACCCTTTTGGGTTCGAGGTAAACCAGAAACAAAATCCATTGTGACGTTTTTCCATTTCCACTCAGGAATAGGTAGTGGTTGAAGCATGCTGGCTGGTTTTTGGTGTTCCGCTGTAATCTGTTGGCATGATAAGCACTTTGATACAAATTCAGCAATGTCCCATTTCAAACCTGGCCACCAATAATGCTCCCGAAGTGTTCTGTACATTTTGGTACTACCAGGATTCATAGCATAGGCTGAAGAATGAGCTTCCTCAAGAATAGCTCTACGAACATCAAGTTCTGATGGAACACAAACACGATTTTTAAAAGTAAGAAGTCCATCATCCCAAATTTGAAATTCTGTTTCTTTTCCTTGATTTAGCTTCGCCATCTTCTGTCGTAAATGAACATCGTGTGATTGTCTTTCTCGAATTTGCTCGAACAAGGTAGGTCTAACCTAGAATTTGGCGATTAAGGCATAATTATAAAACTTTTCACAATCGAGCGAAATGTGTAAAGATTTAAATTGCTCCAACATAGGAAGATAAAAAGATTGAATCGAAGCAAGTGAGGTAGAAGACTTTCTACTCTGTGCATCTGCAACAACGTTCGCCTTGCCAAGATGATAATCGATGACTAAGTCATAGTCACTAATCAACTCCATCCATCGCCTTTGCCTAAGGTTGAGCTCCTTTTGCGTGGTGATATACTTTAAGCTCTTGTGATCAGTGAAAACCCGACAAGTTGCACCGTACAGATAGTGCCTCCAGATCTTCAATGCAAAGACGATTGCAGCCAACTCTAAATCATGTGTAGGATAATTTTCTTCGTTCTTCTTCAATTGCCTTGAAGCGTAGGCAATAACCTTTCCTTCTTTCATGAGAACGCATCCTAATCCTTGTCTCGAGGCGTCGCTATAAATGATATATTCTCCAATCGCTGGGTCTGGCAAAGCAAGAATAGGAGCTGAAACTAGTTGTCTTTTCAATTCTTGAAATGCTTCATCGCATTCTTCACTCCATTCAAATTTTACCCCTTTTCGAGTCAATTTAGTCAAAGATGAAGCCAATAACGAAAAGCCTTTGACAAACCGTCGATAATATCCAGTTAATCCCAGAAAACTACGAATCTCTGTCACGTTCTTTGGACGCTCCCAATCTAGTATAGCTTGAATCTTCACTGGATCGACGTAGATTCCTTCTTTAGAAATGTGATGACCCAAAAAGCTTACCTCACAAAGCCAAAATTCACACTTCGAGAATTTAGCATAAAGCTGATTTTCTCTGAGAATGTTCAGAGCAATTCTTAGATTATGAGAATGCTCATCGTCCGATTTAGAATAAATAAGAATGTCATCAATGAAGATGATGACAAACTTATCTAAGTACGGCCGAAAGACCCGATTCATAAGATCCATAAAAGCTGCAGGAGCATTTGTGAGCCCAAAAGGCATAACACAGAATTCAAAATGACCGTATCTGGTTCTAAAAGCAGACTTAGGGATATCAGATTCCCTAATCTTGAGTTGGTGATTACCGGATCGCAAATCAATTTTTGAGAACACAGTTGCTCATTGCAATTGATTAAACAGATCATCGATTCTTGGAAGAGGATATTTGTTCTTAATTGTCACCTTGTTCAATTGACGGTAGTCGACACATAGGCGAAGTGATCCATCTTTCTTCTTGACAAAAAGAACTGGAGCACCCCACGGAGATGTGCTAGGTCGTATGAACCCCTTCTCCAATAATTTCCCAAGTTGTGTCTGGTGTTCCTTGAGCTCAGCAGGCGACATTCGATATGGAGTAATCAATATAGGTGTGATTCCAGGAAGTACGTCAATGGAAAAATCAATATCTCGATTCGGAGGTTGTCCTGGTAAGTCTTCGGGAAAGACATCAGGAAATTCATTCACGATCGGGATGTCATCTAGTTTAGTTTTAGAAAGAGACGTATCGATGACAAATGCCAAGAATGCCTCACAACCCTTACGCATTAATTTATGCGCAGTCAACATTGAAATAAAAGAGAGGGATCTCATTTGAAGTTTACCTTCAAAAACAAGTTCTGAGAATCCTGGTCTACGAAAAATAACAAGCTTCTCGTGGCAATCGAGAATTGCATGATGAGAAGAAAGCCAATCCATGCCAAGAATAACATCAAGATCAATCAAAGGCATTGGTATCAATTCAGCCTCTAGAAGGACATCTTTGATCTTCAATGAACAACCAAGGAATACCGAATCACGAATTAGATGCTCTCCAAGAGGGGTATGAACGATGATTCCAGGTGACAAATGAGAGATAGGATAATCTAAGATCACAGTAAGATCATCCCGGATATAAGACCTATCAGAACCTGGGTCAAATAAAGCGTAGACCTGATGGTCTCCCACAAACACATGGCCTATCACAACCTTCGGATCTGAGCGAGCCTCTTCTAGGGAAATAGAAATATTCTAGTTTGCTTCCTTCCTTGCATATTTGATTGAGTACTAGGGCCGCTTGAGGCATCGGGCACTCTGGTAGCTGCAGATCGAGTATCTCTGGGTGTAGAATATGTTAGTTTACCACGAAGCTGACCAGAACCCTGACTGCTCGCTCCCATAAGCTGAGGACAAGAACTTCGCATATGCCCCGACTGTCGACACTGAAAACATACTTGAGGAGCCTTACAGGGGCTATCGTGATATTTTAAGCAATTCTGGCACTTGAGATTTTCACCAATCGATCCCGAGACATTGCTCCCGCCTCTACTAAACTGCTCCCGAGGTTGAGGAAAACTAATAGATACCGAACTTGGTGTGCCACTCGAAGATCCCACACCCCTATACACCTTCGATGCATTTCCTGGAAATGCGCTCCCTTGCCTTTTCTTTTGAGATCGTTCTGCAAGCTTATGTCTCGCCTGAACTAAACTTTCTACCCTCAGGGCTTCTTCTACGAGATCGTCAAGACTCTCGTACTTGTCTCTGGACTTGATGCGATCTCAAATATTTAAATTAAGACCATCTTCAAATCTCTTGCATAAGTCTCTCGTCATATATGTCTAAGGAGCGAATTCTCGCAATTCCAGAATTTTGCTTTCGTACTCCACGACCGACATAAAGCCTTGAAAGAGGTTGAAGAACTCCTTTCTCTTTTGATCTTTGATGTACTGAGAGAAGTATCGATCTTTGAATCGTTCCACAAAGATAGCCCACGTAATAGTAACCAAAGATGTCTCTTTTAGATTCTGCCACCATCGTCGTGCATCTGGGCCTAACAGCTTGGTCGTAATGACCACGCGATAACATTCTTCAATCATCAAGGTGTCAAAGGTCTCTGTAATCTCCTTTAACCATGCTCCCGCTTTATAAGCATCTCTTGCACCGTCAAATTTCGAAGTCCCCATGTTTTCAACTGCTTTCACCAAATCAGGTATAAAAAGTGCAACTCGAGAAGTAGAACCTCCTAAAGCCATTTCTGGAGTAAAAACTGGTACATTAGTTGTAAGTCGAATCGGTTCATTAGCACGAAGAACCTCTTCAGTGACAGTCGTAGTCATATGAGCCGTTGTAGGTGGTGGAACACCATGTATTCGAATATGATCATAATACAATTGGTACTGCTCGGGTGTCATCATGTGCTCAACCCGCAACTGGGCCCGTGGTTGCTCTACCTGGAAAACCGGCACCCTATGATCAGAATTGATAGGGTCCGTAGCCGTCGGAGGAACGACATGATCAGAAGAAACATGTCCTCGAGGTCCACGAGGAATAGAAGAGAGTAGAGGACTCGGAGGATCACGAGGAGCGAGTCCTCGACGACGAACTGGAGGTGCCATAATGACTGAAAGGAAGAAAGGAAAGAAAATGCAAGGTCAACATCAAGGCAATACGATACCTTAGGATGACATAGAAACAAAGTTTGACCCATTGGCTCGACTCAAAAAGAATGAGAATCATAAAACCAGGCTTTGATAAAAAGAAAGTTGTCACGCCCCGACCCCAGACAGAACGCTACAACCGCCACGTTAACCATAAATTTCGCGAAATAGGTGCACTCCACTCCACAAAGTTTATAGAAAACGTAAGGCTTGCTATCAAGTACCTGTAGAACTGAACAACTGATAACAACGGGTACAACCCGAGGACATCATCTCATAAGGTATCAACAAGGATTTACAAAGGTACAAAATACAACGATGTAACTTAGTTTAAAGAAAATATACATGAACGATATAACATCGCTAAGGTACAAAAAGAACATCAAGGGGGTCACCAAATATAAACTATACAATCTCGCCAATAAATCCGTCAATTTACATAAAAGAGAAAGTACCCAAAACACGGATTGGATGACGAGCAAACAATAGGAAAACCTCCAACCAAAATGATATCAACAGCCTGAAAAGGAAAGAATGATGGGGGTGAACAAAACCACTAGCTCAGTGAGGTGATAAGCCGGTCACCCGACCCTTATACGAAGCATGTATTCCCACTCGCGGTTCATAACATAAAATCCAACATTTCGTCCCACAATAACTATTCTCACTCAGTGTACATATTAATGAAAATAAAAACCTTAGTGAACATTTACGAATAATACAATTAGTTCAAACAACATGTTATCACATAAAAGACGCGTGTGTAGTCAATATCCTCCTCGAACTGAGCTCTCCGTCGAGAGACAGTCCAAGCCCGTCACCGTTACTCTAGATAAAATGCACATTAATATTCATTCTCAACATGCCAAGTGCTAAAGTTCATAATTCAATATCGACGTGAATACTTGAAATGATCAAACATATAAACATATATGACATGCATGTCCCACACCGGTGACGTTGACTGAGCCTATAATAGACTGATCCATCTAACGATCACCCTCCAGAGTATCAGTATTTGGCAAATGGATAGGTGCCCCGTTAGATCTAACTCACCCGGGTTTGCCAAGCAACGGGCAACTTGGTTGTCACTCTAACTCACCCGAACCGTGACAATTCGGACTACTTAATCAATGTCGCTCCAACTCACCCGAACCGTGACCAATTCGGGTACTTAATCAATGTCGTTCCAACTCACCCGGACCGTGACCAATTCTGGCTACTTAACCTTGGTACCATGCATACATATGCATGTGCATCATAAGATGAATAACGACTCAAGTTAGAGTCTTAATTGGCACACAAGAATAACCAGAAATCAATTCTCAAATAATTCACAATAAATGCTATCAGATATCGAGCCGGCAAGGCTCTTCAACATAAGTTAAAATCAATAATACTCATAAAATGGCTAACAGGACTCTAACCAGAGCAATCGAACCAATCAGGCTCTTTACCACATAACACAATACCCAATAATTTTCTTATCAATTAACTAAAACTAAAGTAAATGCACATTTATTGAGGGTCCACACTTTCCATAAGAGAAGGCGTTCCCGAATTATCAACTCACAAGGAAGTGATTAACTCTCTCCGGAATCTGAAGTCGGTCCCTTGCCCTTCGTCGATGGTTCTTTACCTAGAAAGGAGATGAGCAATTAAAGACAAATTAAATATAACTAACTATTAGCGGTAACATTCCTTTCATTGCTAAAAACAAATCCTAATCGAGTTCGAACGAGTCGATATTAGATAAAAATGGTATGTAACTCCTTAACATCAGTTCCCAATCCCACATAACCCGTTTCAATACATTAACTAAACGAAATGATAGAAAATAAGTTTGAATTTGACATAAAAATTCTGAAATTTTCCAGCTAGCGGCAGTTTATGAGAAAATTCATAACTAATTGTAGAATAATCGGATTGAGGCATTTCAAGTGGCTACGGAAAGTAACGAGTTCAGCTACGTACAGAAATTAAGTTTGCAAACTTTTGAGAGCAATAGCTATGTCAAAATCAGTTCGAACAGTCTGCGAATTACCCACATACCAAAAAGAAAAATCCCACAAAATTACAAAACCATGGAAGAAGGAAGCTTAACTCCCACTCCACTTACCTCAAAACAACTTAGAAACCACCTAGGATGAGGGTTGTAAGGGAGAATTTGATCAACAATAGTTTCTCCTCTTCACTCTCTTCTTTCCCCTCTTTTGTTTTTCTTCTCCCGTTCTTCTCTCATTTTTTTTAACTTTAGCCTTAATAATTATATATCAAGCCATTTAAGTGGGCTGAAACTTTGGGCCACAAAATAAATAAATAAATAAGTTTGGGCTTTCTAAAAAAATCTAGTTGGGCTTAATTGGGCTGACCTTTGGGGCTATAAAATAAATAAATAGGTTTTGGGCTTTCTAAAAAAAAATCTAGTTGGGCTTAATTGGGCTGGCCTTTTGGGCTATAAAAATAAATAAATAGGTTTTGAGCTTTCTAAAAAAAATCTAGTTGAGCTAAGATATTATAATATGCATCGAAACGAAGGAAATTTACATCGAAAAGAAGTAAATATGCATCAAAATGAATAAATATGCATCGAAATGGAGGAAATATGCATCGAAACAAAGGAAATGTTGATCGTAATGAAGTAAATATGCATCAAAACGAAGGAAATATTTATTGTAATGAAGTAAATATGCATCAAAATAAAGAAAATATGCATCGAAATGAAAGAAATTTGCATTGAAACGAAGTAAATATGCATCAAAATATACATCAAAATAAAATAAATATGCTTCAAAATGAAGGAAATATTGAACATAATGAAGTAAATATGCATCAAAATGAAGTAAATATGCATCGAAATGATGGAAATGTTGATCGTAATGAAGTAAATATGCATCAAAATAAAGTAAATATGCATTGAAACGATGAAAATGTTGATTGTAATGAAGTAAATATGCATCAAAATGAAGTGAATATGCATCGAATGAAGGAAATGTAGATTGTAATAAAGTAAATATGCATCAAAATGAAGTACATATGCATCAAAACGAAGTAAATATGCATCAAAATATACATCAAAATGAAGTAAATATGCTTCGAAACGAAGGAAATGTTGAACGTAATGAAGTAAATATGCATCAAAATGAATTAAATATGCATCGAAACGAAGGAAATGTTGATCGTAATGAAGTAAATATTCATCAAAATGACGTAAATATGCATCGAAATGAAGGAAATGTAGATTTTAATGAAGTAAATATGCATCAAAATGAAGTACATATGCATCGAAACGAAGGAAATATACATGGAAACGAAGGAAATGTTGATCGTAATGAAGTAAATATGGATCAAAATGATGGAAATATGCATTGAAACGAAGGAAATGGTGATCGTAATGAAGTAAATATGCATCAAAACGAAGTAGATATGCATTGAAACGAAGGAAATATGCATAAAAATAGTAAATATACATCAAAATGAAGTAAATATACATTGAAACGAAGTAAATATGCCTCAAAACGAAGGGAATATGCATCGAAATGAAGGAAATATTGATCTTAATGACGTAAATATACATCAAAATATACATCAAAATATGCATCAAAATGATGTAAATATGCATCGAAATGAAGGAAATATGCATCGAAAAGAAGTAAATATGCATCAAAATAAAGTAAATATGCATCGGAACGAAGGAAATGTTGATCGTAATGAAGTAAATATGCATCAAAATGAAGTAAATATGCATCGAAACGAAGAAAATATTGATCGAAATGAAGTAAATATGCAACGAAACGAAGGAAATGTTGATCGTAATGAAGTAAATATGCATCAAAATGAAGTAAATATGCATCAAAACGAAGAAAATGTAGATTGTAATGAAGTTAATATGCATCAAAATGAAGTAAATATGCATCAAAACGAAGGAAATATACATCGAAACGAAGAAATGTTGATCGTAATGAAGTAAATACGCGTCAAAATGATGGAAATATGCATTGAAACGAAAGAAATGGTGATCGTAATGAAGTAAATATGCATTAAATTGAAATAGATATGCATCGAAACGAAGGAAATATGCATCGAAAAAAGTAAATATATATCAAAATGAAGTAAATATACATCGAAATTAAGTAAATATGCTTCGAAAGAAAGGACATATGTATCGAAACGAAGGAAATATTGATCGTAATGAAGTAAATATACATCAAAATATACATCAAAATATGCATCAAAATGAAGTAAATATGCATCGAAAGGAAGGAAATGTTGATCGTTGTGAAGTAATTATGCATCAAAATGAAGTAAATATGCATCGAAACGAAGGAAATATGCATCGAAAAGAAGTGAATATGCATAAAAATGAAGTAAATATGCATTGAAACGAAGGAAATATGCATTGAAACGAAGGAAATGTTGATCGTAATGAGATAAATATGCATCAAAACGAAGGAAATGTTGATTGTAAAGAAGTAAATATGCATCAAAACGAAGTAAATATGCATCGAAAAGAAAGAAATTTGCATCAAAATGAAATAACCATGCTTCAAAATGAAGGAAATGTTGAACGTAATGAAGTAATTATGCATTAAAATGAAGTAAATATGCATCGAAACGAAGGAAATGTTGATCGTAA
Source organism: Pogostemon cablin (assembly GCA_023678885.1). NCBI lineage: Eukaryota > Viridiplantae > Streptophyta > Magnoliopsida > Lamiales > Lamiaceae > Pogostemon > Pogostemon cablin. The sequence goes on from CM042984.1 coordinate 13,595,294, forward strand.
TGAAGTAAATATGCATCAAAATAAAGTACATATGCATTGAAACGATGGAAATGTTGATTGTAATGAAGTAAATATGCATCAAAATGAAGTAAATATGCATCGAAACGAAGGAAATGTAGATGTAATGACGTAAGTATACATCAAAATGAAGTACATATTTATAAAAATGAAGGAAATGTTGATCGTAGTGAAGTAATTATGCATCAAAATGAAGTAAATATGCATCGAAACGAAGGAAATGTGCATAAAAAAGAAGTAAATATGCATAAAAAAGAAGTAAATATGCATCGAAACGAAGGAAATATGCATCGAAACGAAGGAAATGTTGATCGTAATGAAGTAAATATGCAACAAAACGAAGGAAATGTTTATTGTAATGAAGTAAATATGCATCAAAATGAAGAAAATATGCATCGAAATGAAAGAAATTTGCATTGAAATGAAGTAAATATGCATCAAAATATACATCAAAATGAAATAAATATGCTTCAAAATGAAGGAAATGTTGAACATAAGGAAGTAAATATGCATCAAAATGAAGTAAATATGCATCCAAACGAAGGAAATGTTGATCGTAATGAAGTAAATATGCATCAAAATAAAGTAAATATTCATTGAAATGATGGAAATGTTGATTGTAATGAAGTAAATATGCATCAAAATGAAGTGAATATGCATCGAAATGAAGTACATATGCATCGAAACGAAGTAAATATGCATCAAAATATACATCAAAATGAAGTAAATATGCTTCGAAACGAAGGAAATGTTGAACATAATGAAGTAAATATGCATCAAAATGAATTAAATATACATTGAAATGAAGGAAATGTTGATCGTAATGAAGTAAATATGCATCAAAATGAAGTAAATATGCATCGAAACGAAGGAAATGTAAATTTTAATGAAGTAAATATGCATCAAAATGAAGTACATATGCATCAAAATATACATCGAAACGAAGGAAATGTTGATCGTAATGAAGTAAATATGCATCAAAATGATGGAAATATGCATTGAAACGAAGGAAATGGTGATCGTAATGAAGTAAATATGCATCAGAACGAAGTAGATATGCATCAAAACGAAGGAAATATGCATCGAAAAAAAAGTAAATATACATCAAAATGAAGTAAATATACATCGAAACAAAGTAAATATGCCTCGAAACGAAGGGAATATGCATCGAAATGAAGGAAATATTGATCGTAATGATGTAAATATACATCAAAATATACATCAAAATATGCATCAAAATGAAGTAAATATGCATCGAAATGAAGGAAATATGAATCGAAAAGAAGTAAATATGCATCAAAATAAAGTAAATATTCATCGAAACGAAGGAAATGTTGATCGTAATAAAGTAAATATGCATCAAAATGAAGTAAATATGCATCGAAACGAAGGAAATGTTGATCGAAATGAAGTAAATATGCAACGAAACGAAGGAAATGATAATCATAATGAAGTAAATATGCATCAAAATGAAGTAAATATGCATCAAAACGAAGGAAATGTATATTGTAATGAAATATGCATCAAAATGAAGTACATATGAATCAAAACGAAGGAAATATACATCGAAACGAAGAAATGTTGATCGTAATTAAGTAAATACGCGTCAAAATAATGGAAATATGCATTGAAACGAAAGAAATGGTGATCGTAATGAAGTAAATATGCATTAAAATGAAGTAGATATGTATCGAAACGAAGGAAATATGCATAAAAAAAAGTAAATATATATCAAAATGAAGTAAATATACATCAAAATGAAGTAAATATGCCTCGAAACAAAGGACATATGCATCGAAACGAAGGAAATGTTGATCGTAATGAAGTAAATATACATCAAAATATACATCAAAATATGCATCAAAATGAAGTAAATATGCATCGAAAGGAAGGAAATATTGATTCTAGTGAAGTAATTATGCATCAAAATGAAGCAAATATGCATCGAAACGAAGGAAATATGCATCGAAAAGAAGTAAATATGCATCAAAATGAAGTAATATGCACTGAAACGAAGGAAATATGCATCGAAACGAAGGAAATGTTGATCGTAATGAGGTAAATATGCATCAAAACGAAGGAAATATTGATTGTAATGAAGTAAATATGCATCAAAATTAAGTAAATATGCATCGAAACGAAAGAAATTTGCATCGAAACGAAGTAAATATGCATCAAAATATACATCAAAATGAAATAAATATGCTTCAAAATGAAGGAAATGTTGAACGTAATTAAGTAAATTTGCATTAAAATGAAGTAAATATGCATCGAAACGAAGGAAATGTTGATCGTAATGAATTAAATATGCATCAAAATAAAGTAAATATGCATTGAAACGATGGAAATGTTGATTGTAATGAAGTAAATATGCATCAAAATGAAGCAAATATGCATCGAAACGAAGGAAATGTAGATTGTAATGAAGTAAATATGCATCAAAATGAAGTACATATGCATCAAAACGAAGGAAATGTTGATCGTAGTGAAGTAATTAAGCATCAAAATGAAGTAAATATGCATCGAAACGAAGGAAATATGCATAAAAAAGAAGTAAATATGCATCAAAATAAAGTAAATATGCATCGAAACGAAGGAAATATGCATCGAAACGAAGGAAATGTTGATCGTAATGAAGTAAATATGCATCAAAACGAAGGAAATGTTTATTGTAATGAAGTAAATATGCATAAAAATGAAGAAAATATGCATCGAAATGAAAGAAATTTGCATTGAAACGAAGTAAATATGCATCAAAATATAATGAAATAAATATGTTTCAAAATGAAGGAAATGTTGAACATAATGAAGTAAATATGCATCAAAATGAAGTAAATATGCATCGAAACGAAGGAAATGTTGATCGTAATGAAGTAAATATGCATCAAAATAAAGTAAATATGCATTGAAACGATGGAAATGTTGATTGTAATGAAGTACATATGCATCAAAATGAAGTGAATATGCTTCGAAACGAAGGAAATGTAGATTGTAATGAAGTAAATATGCATCAAAATGAAGTACATATGCTCGAAATGATGGAAATATGCTTCAAAATAAAGTAAATATGCATCGGATCGAAGGAAATGTTGATCGTAATGAAGTAAATATGCATCAAAATGAAGTAAATATGCATCAAAACGAAGGAAATGTTAATCGAAATAAAGTAAATATGCAACGAAACGAAGGAAATGTTGAACGTAATGAAGTAAATATGTATCAAAATGAACAAAATCTACATCGAAACGAAAGAAATATGCATCGAAATGAAGTAAATATGCATCAAAATATACATCAAAATGAAGAAAATATGCTTCAAAACAAAGGAAATGTTGAACGTAATGAAGTACATATGCATCAAAATGAAGTAAATATGCATCAAAACGAAAGAAATGTTGATCGTAATGAAGTAAATATGCATCAAAATGAAGTAAATATGCATTGAAAAGAAGGAAATATGCTTCCAAAAAAGTAAATATACATCAACATGAAGTAAATATACATCGAAACGAAGTAAATATGCATCAAAATAAAGTATAGATGCATCGATATGAAGGAAATATGCATCGAAACAAAGAAAATGTTGATCATAATGAAATAAATATACATCAACATATGCATCAAAATGAAGTAAATATGCATCAAAATGAAGTAAATATGCATCGAAACAAAGGAAATATGCATCGAAATAATGTAAATATGCATCGGAACGAAGGAAATGTTGATCGTAATGAGGTAATATACATCAAAATGAAGAAAATATGCTTCAAAACGAAAGTAATGTTGAACGTAATGAAGTACTTATGCATCAAAATGAAGTAAATATGCATAGAAACGAAAGAAATGTTGATCGTAATGAAGTAAATATACATCGAAATGAAGTAAATATGCCTCGAAACAAAGGACATATGCATCGAAACGAAGGAAATGTTGATCGTAATGAATTTAATATACATCAAAATATACATCAAAATATGCATCAAAATTTAGTAAATATGCATCGAAAGGAAGGAAATGTTGATCGTAGTGAAGTAATTATGCCTCAAAATGAAGTAAATATGAATCGAAACGAAGGAAATATGCATCGAAAAGAAGAAAATATGCATAAAATGAAGTAAATATGCATTGAAATGAAGGAAATATGCATCGAAACGAAGGAAATGTTGATCGTAATGAGGTAAATATGCATCAAAACGAAGGAAATGTTGATTGTAATGAAGTAAATATGCATCAAAATGAAGTAAATATGCATCGAAACGAAAGAAATTTGCATCGAAACGAAGTAAATAAGCATCAAAATATACATAAAAATGATATAAATATGCTTCAAAATGAAGGAAATATGCATCAAAATGAAGTACATATGCATCGAAACGACGTAAATATGCATCAAAATATACATCAAAATGAAGTAAATATGCTTCGAAACGAAGGAAATGTTGAACATAATGAAGTAAATATGCATCAAAATGAATTAAATATGCATCGAAACGAAGGAAATGTTGATCGTAATGAAGTAAATATGCATCAAAATGAAGTAAATATGCATCGAAACGAAGGAAATGTAGATTTTAATGAAGTGAATATGCATCAAAATGAAGTACATATGCATCGAAACGAAGGAAATATACATCGAAACGAAGAAATGTTGATCGTAATGAAGTAAATACGCGTCAAAATGATGGAAATATGCATTGAAACGAAAGAAATGGTGATCGTAATGAAGTAAATATGCATTAAAATGAAGTAGATATGCATCGAAACGAAGGAAATATGCATCGAAAAAAGTAAATATATATCAAAATGAAGTAAATATACATCGAAATGAAGTAAATATGCCTCGAAACAAAGGACATATGCATCGAAAGGAAGGAAATGTTGATCGTAATGAATTTAATATACATCAAAATATACATCAAAATATGCATCAAAATTAAGTAAATATGCATCGAAAGGAAGGAAATGTTGATCTTAGTGAAGTAATTATGCATCAAAATGAAGTAAATATGAATCGAAACGAAGGAAATATGCATCGAAAAGAAGAAAATATGCATCAAAATGAAGTAAATATGCATTGAAACGAAGGAAATATGCATCGAAACGATGGAAATGTTGATCGTAATGAAGTAAATATGCATCAAAACGAAGGAAATATTGATTGTAATGAAGTAAATATGCATCAAAATGAAGTAAATATGCATCGAAACGAAAGAAATTTGCATCGAAACGAAGTAAATATGCATCAAAATATACATAAAAATGAAATAAATATGCTTCAAAATGAAGGAAATATGCATCAAAATGAAGTACATATGCATCGAAACGACGTAAATATGCATCAAAATATACATCAAAATGAAGTAAATATGCTTCGAAACGAAGGAAATGTTGAACATAATGAAGTAAATATGCATCAAAATGAATTAAATATGCATCGAAACGAAGGAAATGTTGATCGTAATGAAGTAAATATGCATCAAAATAAAGTAAATATGCATCGAAACGAAGGAAATGTAGATTTTAATGAAGTGAATATGCATCAAAATGAAGTACATATGCATCGAAACGAAGGAAATATACATCGAAACGAAGAAATGTTGATCGTAATGAAGTAAATACGCGTCAAAATGATGGAAATATGCATTGAAACAAAAGAAATGGTGATCGTAATGAAGTAAATATGCATTAAAATGAAGTAGATATGCATCGAAACGAAGGAAATATGGATCGAAAAAAGTAAATATATATCAAAATGAAGTAAATATACATCGAAATGAAGTAAATATGCCTCGAAACAAAGGACATATGCATCGAAAGGAAGGAAATGTTGATCGTAATGAATTTAATATACATCAAAATATACATCAAAATATGCATCAAAATTAAGTAAATATGCATCGAAAGGAAGGAAATGTTGATAGTAGTGAAGTAATTATGCATCAAAATGAAGTAAATATGCATCGAAACGAAGGAAATATGCATCGAAAAGAAGTAAATTTGCATCAAAATGAAGTAAATATGCATTGAAACGAAGGAAATATGCATCGAAACGAAGGAAATGTTGATCGTAATGAGGTAAATATGCATCAAAACGAAGGAAATGTTGATTGTAATGAAGTAAATATGCATCAAAATGAAGTAAATATGCATCGAAACGAAAGAAATTTGCATCGAAACGAAGTAAATATGCATCAAAATATACATAAAAATGAAATAAATATGCTTCAAAATGAAGGAAATGTTGAACGAAATGAAGTAAATATGCATTAAAATGAAGTAGATATGCATCGAAACGAAGGAAATATGCATCGAAAAAAGTAAATATATATCAAAATGAAGTAAATATACATCGAAATGAAGTAAATATGCCTCGAAACAAAGGACATATGCATCGAAACGAAGGAAATGTTGATCGTAATGAATTTAATATACATCAAAATATACATCAAAATATGCATCAAAATTTAGTAAATATGCATCGAAAGGAAGGAAATGTTGATCGTAGTGAAGTAATTATGCCTCAAAATGAAGTAAATATGAATCGAAACGAAGGAAATATGCATCGAAAAGAAGAAAATATGCATCAAAATGAAGTAAATATGCATTGAAACGAAGGAAATATGCATCGAAACGAAGGAAATGTTGATCGTAATGAGTTAAATATGCATCAAAATGAAGGAAATGTTGATTGTAATGAAGTAAATATGCATCAAAATGAAGTAAATATGCATCGAAACGAAAGAAATTTGCATCGAAACGAAGTAAATATGCATCAAAATATACATAAAAATGATATAAATATGCTTCAAAATGATGGAAATGTTGAACATAAGGAAGTAAATATGCATCAAAATGAAGTAAATATGCATCCAAACGAAGGAAATGTTGATCGTAATGAAGTAAATATACATCGAAATGAAGTAAATATGCCTCGAAACAAAGGACATATGCATCGAAAGGAAGGAAATGTTGATCGTAATGAATTTAATATACATCAAAATATACATCAAAATATGCATCAAAATTAAGTAAATATGCATCGAAAGGAAGGAAATGTTGATCTTAGTGAAGTAATTATGCATCAAAATGAAGTAAATATGAATCGAAACGAAGGAAATATGCATCGAAAAGAAGAAAATATGCATCAAAATGAAGTAAATATGCATTGAAACGAAGGAAATATGCATCGAAACGATGGAAATGTTGATCGTAATGAAGTAAATATGCATCAAAACGAAGGAAATATTGATTGTAATGAAGTAAATATGCATCAAAATGAAGTAAATATGCATCGAAACGAAAGAAATTTGCATCGAAACGAAGTAAATATGCATCAAAATATACATAAAAATGAAATAAATATGCTTCAAAATGAAGGAAATATGCATCAAAATGAAGTACATATGCATCGAAACGACGTAAATATGCATCAAAATATACATCAAAATGAAGTAAATATGCTTCGAAACGAAGGAAATGTTGAACATAATGAAGTAAATATGCATCAAAATGAATTAAATATGCATCGAAACGAAGGAAATGTTGATCGTAATGAAGTAAATATGCATCAAAATAAAGTAAATATGCATCGAAACGAAGGAAATGTAGATTTTAATGAAGTGAATATGCATCAAAATGAAGTACATATGCATCGAAACGAAGGAAATATACATCGAAACGAAGAAATGTTGATCGTAATGAAGTAAATACGCGTCAAAATGATGGAAATATGCATTGAAACAAAAGAAATGGTGATCGTAATGAAGTAAATATGCATTAAAATGAAGTAGATATGCATCGAAACGAAGGAAATATGGATCGAAAAAAGTAAATATATATCAAAATGAAGTAAATATACATCGAAATGAAGTAAATATGCCTCGAAACAAAGGACATATGCATCGAAAGGAAGGAAATGTTGATCGTAATGAATTTAATATACATCAAAATATACATCAAAATATGCATCAAAATTAAGTAAATATTCATCGAAAGGAAGGAAATGTTGATAGTAGTGAAATAATTATGCATCAAAATGAAGTAAATATGCATCGAAACGAAGGAAATATGCATCGAAAAGAAGTAAATTTGCATCAAAATGAAGTAAATATGCATTGAAACGAAGGAAATATGCATCGAAACGAAGGAAATGTTTATCGTAATGAGGTAAATATGCATCAAAACGAAGGAAATGTTGATTGTAATGAAGTAAATATGCATCAAAATGAAGTAAATATGCATCGAAACGAAAGAAATTTGCATCGAAACGAAGTAAATATGCATCAAAATATACATAAAAATGAAATAAATATGCTTCAAAATGAAGGAAATGTTGAACGAAATGAAGTAAATATGCATTAAAATGAAGTAGATATGCATCGAAACGAAGGAAATATGCATCGAAAAAAGTAAATATATATCAAAATGAAGTAAATATACATCGAAATGAAGTAAATATGCCTCGAAACAAAGGACATATGCATCGAAACGAAGGAAATGTTGATCGTAATGAATTTAATATACATCAAAATATACATCAAAATATGCATCAAAATTTAGTAAATATGCATCGAAAGGAAGGAAATGTTGATCGTAGTGAAGTAATTATGCCTCAAAATGAAGTAAATATGAATCGAAACGAAGGAAATATGCATCGAAAAGAAGAAAATATGCATCAAAATGAAGTAAATATGCATTGAAACGAAGGAAATATGCATCGAAACGAAGGAAATGTTGATCGTAATGAGTTAAATATGCATCAAAATGAAGGAAATGTTGATTGTAATGAAGTAAATATGCATCAAAATGAAGTAAATATGCATCGAAACGAAAGAAATTTGCATCGAAACGAAGTAAATATGCATCAAAATATACATAAAAATGATATAAATATGCTTCAAAATGATGGAAATATGCATCAAAATGAAGTACATATGCATCGAAACGACGTAAATATGCATCAAAATATACATCAAAATGAAGTAAATATGCTTCGAAACGAAGGAAATGTTGAACGTAATGAAGTAAATATGCATCAAAATGAATTAAATATGCATCGAAACGAAGGAAATGTTGATCGTAATGAAGTAAATATGCATCAAAATGAAGTAAATATGCATCGAAACGAAGGAAATGTAGATTTTAATGAAGTGAATATGCATCAAAATGAAGTACATATGCATCGAAACGAAGGAAATATACATCGAAACGAAGAAATGTTGATCGTAATGAAGTAAATACGCGTCAAAATGATGGAAATATGCATTGAAACGAAAGAAATGGTGATCGTAATGAAGTAAATATGCATTAAAATGAATTAGATATGCATCGAAACGAAGGAAATATGCATCGAAAAAAGTAAATATATATCAAAATGAAGTAAATATACATCGAAATGAAGTAAATATGCCTCGAAACAAAGGACATATGCATCGAAAGGAAGGAAATGTTGATCGTAATGAATTTAATATACATCAAAATATACATCAAAATATGCATCAAAATTAAGTAAATATTCATCGAAAGGAAGGAAATGTTGATAGTAGTGAAATAATTATGCATCAAAATGAAGTAAATATGCATCGAAACGAAGGAAATATGCATCGAAAAGAAGTAAATTTGCATCAAAATGAAGTAAATATGCATTGAAACGAAGGAAATATGCATCGAAACGAAGGAAATGTTTATCGTAATGAGGTAAATATGCATCAAAACGAAGGAAATGTTGATTGTAATGAAGTAAATATGCATCAAAATGAAGTAAATATGCATCGAAACGAAAGAAATTTGCATCGAAACGAAGTAAATATGCATCAAAATATACATAAAAATGAAATAAATATGCTTCAAAATGAAGGAAATGTTGAACGAAATGAAGTAAATATGCATTAAAATGAAGTAGATATGCATCGAAACGAAGGAAATATGCATCGAAAAAAGTAAATATATATCAAAATGAAGTAAATATACATCGAAATGAAGTAAATATGCCTCGAAACAAAGGACATATGCATCGAAACGAAGGAAATGTTGATCGTAATGAATTTAATATACATCAAAATATACATCAAAATATGCATCAAAATTTAGTAAATATGCATCGAAAGGAAGGAAATGTTGATCGTAGTGAAGTAATTATGCCTCAAAATGAAGTAAATATGAATCGAAACGAAGGAAATATGCATCGAAAAGAAGAAAATATGCATCAAAATGAAGTAAATATGCATTGAAACGAAGGAAATATGCATCGAAACGAAGGAAATGTTGATCGTAATGAGTTAAATATGCATCAAAATGAAGGAAATGTTGATTGTAATGAAGTAAATATGCATCAAAATGAAGTAAATATGCATCGAAACGAAAGAAATTTGCATCGAAACGAAGTAAATATGCATCAAAATATACATAAAAATGATATAAATATGCTTCAAAATGATGGAAATATGCATCAAAATGAAGTACATATGCATCGAAACGACGTAAATATGCATCAAAATATACATCAAAATGAAGTAAATATGCTTCGAAACGAAGGAAATGTTGAACGTAATGAAGTAAATATGCATCAAAATGAATTAAATATGCATCGAAATGAAGGAAATATTGATCGTAATGAAGTAAATATGCATCAAAATGAAGTAAATATGCATCGAAACGAAGGAAATGTAGATTTTAATGAAGTGAATATGCATCAAAATGAAGTACATATGCATCGAAACGAAGGAAATATACATCGAAACGAAAAAATGTTGATCGTAATGAAGTAAATACGCGTCAAAATGATGGAAATATGCATTGAAACGAAAGAAATGGTGATCGTAATGAAGTAAATATGCATTAAAATGAATTAGATATGCATCGAAACGAAGGAAATATGCATCGAAAAAAGTAAATATATATCAAAATGAAGTAAATATACATCGAAATGAAGTAAATATGCCTCGAAACAAAGGACATATGCATCGAAAGGAAGGAAATGTTGATCGTAATGAATTTAATATACATCAAAATATACATCAAAATATGCATCAAAATTAAGTAAATATGCATCGAAAGGAAGGAAATGTTGATAGTAGTGAAATAATTATGCATCAAAATGAAGTAAATATGCATCGAAACGAAGGAAATATGCATCGAAAAGAAGTAAATTTGCATCAAAATGAAGTAAATATGCATTGAAACGAAGGAAATATGCATCGAAACGAAGGAAATGTTTATCGTAATGAGGTAAATATGCATCAAAACGAAGGAAATGTTGATTGTAATGAAGTAAATATGCATCAAACTGAAGTAAATATGCATCGAAACGAAAGAAATTTGCATCGAAACGAAGTAAATATGCATCAAAATATACATAAAAATGAAATAAATATGCTTCAAAATGAAGGAAATGTTGAACGAAATGAAGTAAATATGCATTAAAATGAAGTAGATATGCATCGAAACGAAGGAAATATGCATCGAAAAAAGTAAATATATATCAAAATGAAGTAAATATACATCGAAATGAAGTAAATATGCCTCGAAACAAAGGACATATGCATCGAAACGAAGGAAATGTTGATCGTAATGAATTTAATATACATCAAAATATACATCAAAATATGCATCAAAATTTAGTAAATATGCATCGAAAGGAAGGAAATGTTGATCGTAGTGAAGTAATTATGCCTCAAAATGAAGTAAATATGAATCGAAACGAAGGAAATATGCATCGAAAAGAAGAAAATATGCATCAAAATGAAGTAAATATGCATTGAAACGAAGGAAATATGCATCGAAACGAAGGAAATGTTGATCGTAATGAGGTAAATATGCATCAAAACGAAGGAAATGTTGATTGTAATGAAGTAAATATGCATCAAAATAAAGTAAATATGCATCGAAACGAAGTAAATATGCATCAAAATATACATAAAAATGATATAAATATGCTTCAAAATGAAGGAAATATGCATCAAAATGAAGTACATATGCATCGAAACGACGTAAATATGCATCAAAATATACATCAAAATGAAGTAAATATGCTTCGAAACGAAGGAAATGTTGAACGTAATGAAGTAAATATGCATCAAAATGAATTAAATATGCATCGAAACGAAGGAAATGTTGATCGTAATGAAGTAAATATGCTTCAAAATGAAGTAAATATGCATCGAAACGAATGAAATGTAGATTTTAATGAAGTGAATATGCATCAAAATGAAGTACATATGCATCGAAACGAAGGAAATATACATCGAAACGAAGAAATGTTGATCGTAATGAAGTAAATACGAGTCAAAATGATGGAAATATGCATTGAAACGAAAGAAATGGTGATCGTAATGAAGTAAATATGCATTAAAATGAAGTAGATATGCATCGAAACGAAGGAAATATGCATCGAAAAAAGTAAATATATATCGAAATGAAGTAAATATACATCGAAATGAAGTAAATATGCCTCGAAACAAAGGACATATGCATCGAAAGGAAGGAAATGTTGATCGTAATGAATTTAATATACATCAAAATATACATCAAAATATGCATCAAAATTAAGTAAATATGCATCGAAAGGAAGGAAATGTTGATAGTAGTGAAGTAATTATGCATCAAAATGAAGTAAATATGCATCGAAACGAAGGAAATATGCATCGAAAAGAAGTAAATTTGCATCAAAATGAAGTAAATATGCATTGAAACGAAGGAAATATGCATCGAAACGAAGGAAATGTTGATCGTAATGAGGTAAATATGCATCAAAACGAAGGAAATGTTGATTGTAATGAAGTAAATATGCATCAAAATGAAATAAATATGCATCGAAACGAAAGAAATTTGCATCGAAACGAAGTAAATATGCATCAAAATATACATAAAAATGAAATAAATATGCTTCAAAATGAAGGAAATGTTGAACGTAATGAAGTAAATATGCATTAAAATGAAGTAAATATGCATCGAAACGAAGGAAATGTTGATCGTAATGAATTAAATATGCATCAAAATAAAGTAAATATGCATTGAAACGATGGAAATGTTAATTGTAATGAAGTAAATATGCATCAAAATGAAGTAAATATGCATCGAAACGAAGGAAATGTAGATTGTAATGAAGTAAATATGCCTCAAAATGAAGTACATATGCATCAAAACGAAGGAAATGTTGATCGTAGTGAAGTAATTAAGCATCAAAATGAAGTAAATATGCATCGAAACGAAGGAAATATTCCTAAAAAAGAAGTAAATATGCATCAAAATGAAGTAAATATGCATCGAAACGAAGGAAATATGCATCGAAACGAATGTTGATCGTAATGAAGTAAATATGCATCAAAACGAAGGAAATGTTTATTGTAATGAAGTAAATATGCATCAAAATGAAGAAAATATGCATCGAAATGAAAGAAATTTGCATTGAAACGAAGTAAATATGCATCAAAATATACATCAAAATGAAATAAATATGCTTCAAAATGAAGGAAATGTTGAACATAAGGAAGTAAATATGCATCAAAATGAAGTAAATATGCATCGAAAAGAAGGAAATGTTGATCGTAATGAAGTAAATATGCATTAAAATAAAGTAAATATGCATTGAAACGATGGAAATGTTGATTGTAATGAAGTAAATATGCATCAAAATGAAGTGAATATGCATCGAAACGAAGGAAGTGTAGATTGTAATGAAGTAAATATGCATTAAAATGAAGTACATATGCATCGAAACGAAGTAAATATGCATCAAAATATACATCAAAATGAAGTAAATATGCTTCGAAACGAAGGAAATGTTGAACGTAATGAAGTAAATATGCATCAAAATGAATTAAATATGCATCGAAACGAAGGAAATGTTGATCGTAATGAAGTAAATATGCATCAAAATGAAGTAAATATGCATCATAACGAAGGAAATGTAGATTTTAATAAAGTGAATATGCATCAAAATGAAGTACATATGCATCGAAACGAAGGAAATATACATCGAAACGAAGGAAATGTTGATCGTAATGAAGTAAATATGCATCAAAATGATGGAAATATGCATTGAAACGAAGGAAATGGTGATCGTAATGAAGTAAATATGCATCAAAACAAAGTAGATATGCATCAAAACGAAGGAAATATGCATCGAAAAAAAGTAAATATGCATCAAAATGAAGTAAATATACATCGAAACGAAGTAAATATGCCTCGAAACTAAGGGAATATGCATCGAAATGACGGAAATATTGATCGTAACGATGTAAATATACATCAAAATATGCATCAAAATGAAGTAAATAGGCATCGAAATGAAGGAAATATGCATCGAAAAGAAGTAAATATGCATCAAAATAAAGTAAATATGCATCGGAACGAAAGAAATGTTGATCGTAATAAAGTAAATATGCATCAAAATGAAGTAAATATGCATCGAAACGAAGGAAATGTTTATCGAAATGAAGTAAATATGCAACGAAACGAAGGAAATGATGATCGTAATGAAGTAAATATGCATCAAAATGAAGTAAATATGCATCAAAACGAAGGAAATATAGATTGTAATGAAATAAATATTCATCAAAATGAAGTACATATGCATCAAAACGAAGGAAATATACATCGAAACGAAGAAATATTGATCGTAATGAAGTAAATACGCGTCAAAATGATGGAAATATGCATTGAAACGAAAGAAATGGTGATCGTAATGAAGTAAATATGCATTAAAATGAAGTAGATATGCATATCGAAACGAAGGAAATATGTATCAAAAAAAAGTAAATATATATCAAAATGAAGTAAATATGCATCGAAATGAAGTAAATATGCCTTGAAACAAAGGACATATGAATCGAAACGAAGGAAATGTTGATCTTAATGAAGTAAATATACATCAAAATATAAATCAAAATATTCATCAAAATGAAGTAAATATGCATCGAAAGGAAGGAAATGTTGATCGTAGTGAAGTAATTATGCATCAAAATGAAGTAAATATGCATCGAAACGAAGGAAATATGCATCGAAAAGAAGTAAATATGCATCAAAATGAAGTAAATATGCATTGAAACGAAGAAAATATGCATCGAAACAAAGGAAATGTTGATCGTAATGAGGTAAATATGCATCAAAACGAAGGAAATGTTGATTGTAATGAAGTAAATATGCATCAAAATGAAGTAAATATGCATCGAAACGAAAGAAATTTGCATCGAAACGAAGTAAATATGCATCAAAATATACATCAAAATGAAATAAATATGCTTCAAAATGAAGGAAATGTTGAAAGTAATGAAGTAAATATTCATTAAAATGAAGTAAATATGCATCGAAACGAAGGAAATGTTGATCGTAATGAATTAAATATGCATCAAAATAAAGTAAATATGCATTGAAACGATGGAAATATTGATTGTAATGAAGTAAATATGCATCAAAATGAAGTAAATATGCATCGAAACGAAGGAAATGTAGATTGTAATGAAGTAAATAAGCATCAAAATGAAGTACATATGCATCAAAACGAAGGAAATGTTGATCGTAGTAATGTAATTAAGCATCAAAATGAAGTAAATATGCATCGAAACGAAGGAAATATTCCTAAAAAGAAGTAAATATGCATCAAAATGAAGTAAATATGCATCGAAACGAAGGAAATATGCATCGAAACGAAGGAAATATTGATCGTAATGAAGTAAATATGCATCGAAACGAATGAAATGTTTATTGTAATGAAGTAAATATGCATCAAAATGAAGGAAATATGCATCGAAACGAAAGAAATTTGCATTGAAAAGAAGTAAATATGCATTAAAATATACATCAAATTGAAATAAATATGATTCAAAATGAAGGAAATGTTGAACATAATGAAGTAAATATGCATCAAAATGAAGTAAATATGCATCGAAACGAAGGAAATGTTGATCGTAATGAAGTAAATATGCATCAAAATAAAGTAAATATGCATTGAAAAGATGGAAATGTTGATTGTAATGAAGTAAATATGCATCAAAATGAAGTGAATATGCATCGAAACGAAGGAAATGTAGATTGTAATGAAGTAAATATGCATCAAAATGAAGTACATATGCATCGAAATGAAGGAAATATGTTTTAAAATAAAGTAAATATGCATCGGAACGAAGGAAATGTTGATCGTAATGAAGTAAATATGCATCAAAATGTAAATATGCATCAAAACGAAGGAAATATTGATCGAAATGAAGTAAATATGCAACGAAACGAAGGAAATGTTGAACGTAATGAAGTAAATATGCATCAAAATGAAGAAAATATGCATCGAAACGAAAGAAATATGCATCGAAATGAAGTAAATATGCATCAAAATATACATCAAAATGAAAAAAATATGCTTCAAAACGAAAGAAATGTTGAATGTAATGAAGTACTTATGCATCAAAATGAAGTAAATATGCATAGAAACGAAAGAAATGTTGATCGTAATGAAGTAAATATGCATCAAAATGAAGTAAATATGCATCGAAAAGAAGGAAATATGCATCCAAAAAAGTAAATATACATCAACATGAAGTAAATATACATCGAAACGAAGTAAATATGCATCAAAATAAAGTAGAGATGCATCGAAATGAAGGAATTATGCATCGAAACAAAGAAAATGTTGATCATAATGAAATAAATATACATCAAAATATGCATCAAAATGAAGTAAATATGCATCAAAATGAAGTAAATATGCATCGAAACAAAGGAAATATGCATCGAAATAATGTAAATATGCATCGGAACGAAGGAAATATTGATCGTAATGAGGTATTATGCATCAAAATGAAGTAAATATGCATCGGAACTAAGAAAATGTTGATCGTAATGAAGTAAATATGGATCAAAATGAAGTAAATATACATCGAAACGAAGGAAATATTGATCGTAATGAAGTAAATATACATCAAAATATACATCAAAATATGCATCAAAATGAAGTAAATATGCATCGAAAGGAAGGAAATGTTGATCGTAGTGAAGTATTATGCATCAAAATGAAGTAAATATGCATCGAAACGAAGAAAATATTCATCGAAAAGAATTAAATATGCATCAAAATGAAGTAAATATGCATTGAAACGAAGGAAATATGCATCGAAACGAAGGAAATGTTGATCGTAATGAAGTAAATATGCATCAAAACGAAGGAAATGTTGATTGTAATGAAGTAAATATGCATCAAAATGAAGTAAATATGCATCAAAACGAAAGAAATTTGCATCGAAACGAAGTAAATATGCATCAAAATTTACATCAAAATGAAATAAATATGCTTCAAAATGAAGGAAATGTTGAACGTAATAAAGTAAATATACATTAAAATGAAGTAAATATGCATCAAAACGAAGGAAATGTTGATCGTAATGAAGTAAATATGCATCAAAATAAAGTAAATATGCATTGAAACGATGGAAATGTTGATTGTAATGAGGTAAATATATAATATCTTAGCTCAACTAGATTTTTTTTAGAAAGCCCAAAATCTATTTATTTATTTTTATGGCCCAAAAGGCCAGCCATATCTTAGCCCAACTACATTTTTTCTATATAGCCCAAAACCTATTTATTTATTTTTATGGCCCAAAAGGCCAGCCCTATCTTAGCCCAACTAGATTTTTTTTAGAAAACCCAAACTTATTTATTTATTTATTTATTTTGTGGCCCAAAGTTTCAGTCCACTTAAATGGCCTGATATATAATTATTAAGGCTAAAGTTAAAAAAAAAGAGAGAAGAACGGGAGAAGAAAAACGAAAGAGGGGAAAGAAGAGAGTGAAGAGGAGAAACCCTTGTTGATCAAATTATCCCTTATAACCCTCATCCTAGGTGGTTTCTAAGTTGTTTTGAGGTAAGTAGTGTGTGAATTAAGCTTCCTTCTTCCATGGTTTTGTAATTTTGTAGGGTTTTTCTTTTTGGTATGTGGGTAATTCGCAGACTGTTCGAACTGATTTTGACATATCTATTGCCCTCAAAAGTTTGCAAACTTAATTTCTGTACGTAGCTGAACTCGTTAGCTTTTCGTAGCCACTTGAAACGCCTCAATCCGATTATTCTACAATTAGTTATGATTTTTCTCGTAAACTGCCGCTAGCTGGAAAATTTTAGAATTTTTATGTCGAATTCAAACATATTTTCTATCGTTTCGTTTAGTTAATGTATTGAAACGGGTTATGTGGGATTGGGAACTGATGTTAAGGAGTTACATGCCATTTTTATTTAATATCGACTCGTTCAAACTCGATTAGGATTTGTTTTTATCGATGAAAGGGATGTTACCGCTAATAGTTAGTTATATTTGATTTGTCTTTAATTGTTCATCTCCTTTCTAGGTAAAGAACCATCGACGAAGGGCAAGAGACCGACTTCAGATTCCGGAGAGAGTTAATCACTTCCTTGTGAGTTGATAATTCGGGAACGCCTTCTCTTGTGGGAAGTGTGGACCCTCGATAAATGTGCATTTACTTTAGTTTTAGTTAATTGGTAAGAAAATTATTGGGTATTGTTTGATGTGGTAAAGAGCCTGATTGGCTCGATTGCTTTGGTTAGAGTCCTGTTAGCCATTTTAAGAGTATTATTGATTTTAGCTTATGTTCAAGAGCCTTGCCGGCTCGATATCTGATAGCATTTATTGTGAATTATTTGAGAATTGATTTCTGGTTATTCTTGTGTGCCAATTAAGACTCTAACTTGAGTCGTTATTCATCTTATGATGCATATGTATGCCTGGTACCAAGGTTAAGTAGCCCGAATTGGTCACGGTTCGGGTGAGTTGGAGCGACATTGATTAAGTAGCCCGAATTGTCGCAGTTCGAGTGAGTAAGAGTGACAACCAAGTTGCCCGTTGCTTGGCAAACCCGGGTGAGTTAGATCTAACGGGGCACCTGTCCATTTGCCAAATACTGATACTCTGGAGGGTGATCGTTAGATGAATCAGTCTATTATAGACTCAGTCAACGTCACCGGTGTGGGACATGCATGTCATATATGTTTATATGTTTGATCATTTCAAGTATTCACGTCGATATTGAATTGTGAACTTTAGCACTTGGCGTGTTGAGAAAGAATATTAATGTACATTTTATCTAGAGTAACGGTGACGAGCTTGGACTGTCTCTCGATGGAGAGCTCAGTTCGAGGAGGATATTGACTACCCACGCGTCTTTTAGGTGATAACATATTGTTTGAACTAAATGTTTTATTCGTAAATGTGCACTAAGGTTTTTATTTTCATTAATATGTATACTGAGTTAGAAATAGTTATTGTGGGACTAAATATTGGATTTTATGTTATGAACAGCGAGTGGGAATACATGCTTTGTATAAGGGTCAGGGTGACCGGCTTATCACCTCACTGAGTTAGTGGTTTTGCTCACCCCCATCAATCTTTCCTTTTCAGGCTGTTGATATCGTTTTGGTTGGAGGTTTGCCTATCGTTTGCTCGTCATCCAATCAGTGTTTTGGGTACTTTCTCTTTTATGTAAATTGACGGATTCATTGGCGAGATTGTATAGTTTATATTTGATGACCCCCTTGATGTTCTTTTTGTACCTTCGCGATGTTATATCGTTCATGTATATTTTCTTTAAACTAAGTTACATCGTTGTATTTCGTACCTTTGTAAATCCTTGTTGATACTTTATGAGATGATGTTCTCGGGTTGTACCCGTTGTTATCAGTTGTTCAGTTCTACAGTTACTTGATAGCAAGTCTTATGTTTTCTATAAACATTGTGGAGTGGAGTGCACCCATTTCACGAAATTTACGGTTAACGTGGCAGTTGTCGCGTTCTGTCTGGGGTCGGGACGTGATAAAATATGCATCAAAATGAATTAAATATGCATCGAAACGAAGGAAATGTAGATTGTAATGAAGTAAATATGCATCAAAATGAAGTAAATATACATCGAAACGCAGGAAATGTTGATCGTAATGAATTAAATATGCATCAAAAAGAAATAAATATGCATCGAAACGAAGGAAATATTGATCATAATGACTTAAATATGCACCAAAATGAAGTAAATATGCATCGAATCGAAGGAAATGTTGATCGAAATGAAGTAAATATGCAACGAAACGAAGGAAATATTGAACATAATGAAGTAAATATGCATTAAAATGAGGAAAATATGAATCGAAACGAAGGAAATATGAATCGAAATGAAGAAAAAATGCATCAAAATATACATCAAAATGAAGTAAATACTTCGAAACGAAGGAAATATTGATCGTAATGAAGTAAATATGCATCAAAATAAATTAAATATGAATCGAAAGAAAAAAATGTTGATCGTAATGAAGTAAATATGCATCAAAATGAAGTAAATATGCATCAAAACGAAGGAAATATGCATCAAAATGAAGTAAATATTCATCAAAACGAAGGAAATATGCATATAAACGAAGTAAATATGCATCAAAATATACATCAAAATGAAGTAAATATGCATCAAAATGATGTGAATATGCATCGAAACGAAGGAAGTGTAGATTGTAATGAAGTAAATATGCATCAAAATGAAGTACATATGCATAAAAACGACGTAAATATGCATCAAAATATCAAAATGAATTAAATATGCTTCGAAACGAAGGAAATGTTGAACGTAATGAAGTAAATATGCATCAAAATGAATTAAATATGCATCGAAACGAAAGAAATGTTAATCGTAATGAAGTAAATATGCATCAAAATGAAGTAAATATGCATCGAAACGAAGGAAATGTAGATTTTAATAAAGTAAATATGCATCAAAATGAAGTACATATGCATCGAAACGAAGGAAATATACATCGAAATGAAGGAAATGTTGATCGTAATGAAGTAAATATGCATCAAAATAATGGAAATATGCATTGAAACGAAGGAAATGGTGATTGTAATGAAGTAAATATGCATCAAAACAAAGTAGATATGCATCAAAACGTAGGAAATAAGCATCGAAAAAAAGTAAATATACATCAAAATGAAGTAAATACACATCGAAACGTAGTAAATATGCCTCGAAACGAAGGGAATATGCATCGAAATGAAGGAAATATTGATCGTAATGATGTAAATATACATCAAAATATACATCAAAATGAAGTAAGTATGCATCGAAATGAAGGAAATATGCATCGAAAAGAAGTAAATATGCATCAAAATAAAGTAAATATGCATCGGAACGAAGGAAATGTTGATCGTAATAAAGTAAATATGCATCAAAATGAAGTAAATATGCATCGAAACGAAGGAAATGTTGATCAAAATGAAGTAAATATGCAATTAAACGAAGGAAATGATAATCGTAATGAAGTAAATATACATCAAAATGAAGTAAATATGCATCAAAACGAAGGAAATGTAGACTGTAATGAAATAAATATGCATCAAAATGAAGTACATATGCATCAAAACGAAGAAAATATACATTGAAACGAAGAAATGTTGATCTTAATGAAGTAAATACGCGTCAAAATGATAGAAATATGCATTGAAACGAAAGAAATGGTGATCGTAATGAAGTAAATATGCTTTAAAATGAAGTAGATATGCATCGAAACGAAGGAAATATGCATCGAAAAAAGTAAATATATATCAAAATGAAGTAAATATACATCGAAATGAAGTAAATATGCCCCGAAAAAAAGACATATGCATCGAAACGAAGGAAATGTTGATCGTAATGAAGTAAATATACATCAAAATATACATCAAAATATGCATCAAAATAAAGTAAATAAGCATCGAAAGGAAGGAAATGTTGATCGTAGTGAAGTAATTATGCATCAAAATGAAGTAAATATGCATCGAAACGAAGGAAATATACATCGAAAAGAAGTAAATATGCATCAAAATGAAGTAAATATGCATTGAAACGAAAGAAATACGCATCGAAACGAAGGAAATGTTGATCGTAATGAGGTAAATATGCATCAAAACGAAGGAAATGTTTATTGTAATGAAGTAAATATGCATCAAAATAAAGTAAATATGCATCGAAACGAAAGTAAATATGCATCGAAACGAAGTAAATATGCATCAAAATATACATAAAAATGATATAAATATGCTTCAAAATGAAGGAAATATGCATCAAAATGAAGTACATATGCATCGAAACGACGTAAATATGCATCAAAATATACATCAAAATGAAGTAAATATGCTTCGAAACGAAGGAAATGTTGAACGTAATGAAGTAAATATGCATCAAAATGAATTAAATATGCATCGAAACGAAGGAAATGTTGATCGTAATGAAGTAAATATGCTTCAAAATGAAGTAAATATGCATCGAAACGAATGAAATGTAGATTTTAATGAAGTGAATATGCATCAAAATGAAGTACATATGCATCGAAACGAAGGAAATATACATCGAAACGAAGAAATGTTGATCGTAATGAAGTAAATACGAGTCAAAATGATGGAAATATGCATTGAAACGAAAGAAATGGTGATCGTAATGAAGTAAATATGCATTAAAATGAAGTAGATATGCATCGAAACGAAGGAAATATGCATCGAAAAAAGTAAATATATATCGAAATGAAGTAAATATACATCGAAATGAAGTAAATATGCCTCGAAACAAAGGACATATGCATCGAAAGGAAGGAAATGTTGATCGTAATGAATTTAATATACATCAAAATATACATCAAAATATGCATCAAAATTAAGTAAATATGCATCGAAAGGAAGGAAATGTTGATAGTAGTGAAGTAATTATGCATCAAAATGAAGTAAATATGCATCGAAACGAAGGAAATATGCATCGAAAAGAAGTAAATTTGCATCAAAATGAAGTAAATATGCATTGAAACGAAGGAAATATGCATCGAAACGAAGGAAATGTTGATCGTAATGAGGTAAATATGCATCAAAACGAAGGAAATGTTGATTGTAATGAAGTAAATATGCATCAAAATGAAGTAAATATGCATCGAAACGAAAGAAATTTGCATCGAAACGAAGTAAATATGCATCAAAATATACATAAAAATGAAATAAATATGCTTCAAAATGAAGGAAATGTTGAACGTAATGAAGTAAATATGCATTAAAATGAAGTAAATATGCATCGAAACGAAGGAAATGTTGATCGTAATGAATTAAATATGCATCAAAATAAAGTAAATATGCATTGAAACGATGGAAATGTTAATTGTAATGAAGTAAATATGCATCAAAATGAAGTAAATATGCATCGAAACGAAGGAAATGTAGATTGTAATGAAGTAAATATGCCTCAAAATGAAGTACATATGCATCAAAACGAAGGAAATGTTGATCGTAGTGAAGTAATTAAGCATCAAAATGAAGTAAATATGCATCGAAACGAAGGAAATATTCCTAAAAAAGAAGTAAATATGCATCAAAATGAAGTAAATATGCATCGAAACGAAGGAAATATGCATCGAAACGAATGTTGATCGTAATGAAGTAAATATGCATCAAAACGAAGGAAATGTTTATTGTAATGAAGTAAATATGCATCAAAATGAAGAAAATATGCATCGAAATGAAAGAAATTTGCATTGAAACGAAGTAAATATGCATCAAAATATACATCAAAATGAAATAAATATGCTTCAAAATGAAGGAAATGTTGAACATAAGGAAGTAAATATGCATCAAAATGAAGTAAATATGCATCGAAAAGAAGGAAATGTTGATCGTAATGAAGTAAATATGCATTAAAATAAAGTAAATATGCATTGAAACGATGGAAATGTTGATTGTAATGAAGTAAATATGCATCAAAATGAAGTGAATATGCATCGAAACGAAGGAAGTGTAGATTGTAATGAAGTAAATATGCATTAAAATGAAGTACATATGCATCGAAACGAAGTAAATATGCATCAAAATATACATCAAAATGAAGTAAATATGCTTCGAAACGAAGGAAATGTTGAACGTAATGAAGTAAATATGCATCAAAATGAATTAAATATGCATCGAAACGAAGGAAATGTTGATCGTAATGAAGTAAATATGCATCAAAATGAAGTAAATATGCATCATAACGAAGGAAATGTAGATTTTAATAAAGTGAATATGCATCAAAATGAAGTACATATGCATCGAAACGAAGGAAATATACATCGAAACGAAGGAAATGTTGATCGTAATGAAGTAAATATGCATCAAAATGATGGAAATATGCATTGAAACGAAGGAAATGGTGATCGTAATGAAGTAAATATGCATCAAAACAAAGTAGATATGCATCAAAACGAAGGAAATATGCATCGAAAAAAAGTAAATATGCATCAAAATGAAGTAAATATACATCAAAACGAAGTAAATATGCCTCGAAAATAAGGGAATATGCATCGAAATGACGGAAATATTGATCGTAACGATGTAAATATACATCAAAATATGCATCAAAATGAAGTAAATAGGCATCGAAATGAAGGAAATATGCATCGAAAAGAAGTAAATATGCATCAAAATAAAGTAAATATGCATCGGAACGAAAGAAATGTTGATCGTAATAAAGTAAATATGCATCAAAATGAAGTAAATATGCATCGAAACGAAGGAAATGTTTATCGAAATGAAGTAAATATGCAACGAAACGAAGGAAATGATGATCGTAATGAAGTAAATATGCATCAAAATGAAGTAAATATGCATCAAAACGAAGGAAATATAGATTGTAATGAAATAAATATGCATCAAAATGAAGTACATATGCATCAAAACGAAGGAAATATACATCGAAACGAAGAAATATTGATCGTAATGAAGTAAATACGCGTCAAAATGATGGAAATATGCATTGAAACGAAAGAAATGGTGATCGTAATGAAGTAAATATGCATTAAAATGAAGTAGATATGCATATCGAAACGAAGGAAATATGTATAAAAAAAAAGTAAATATATATCAAAATGAAGTAAATATACATCGAAATGAAGTAAATATGCCTTGAAACAAAGGACATATGAATCGAAACGAAGGAAATGTTGATCTTAATGAAGTAAATATACATCAAAATATAAATCAAAATATTCATCAAAATGAAGTAAATATGTATCGAAAGGAAGGAAATGTTGATCGTAGTGAAGTAATTATGCATCAAAATGAAGTAAATATGCATCGAAACGAAGGAAATATGCATCGAAAAGAAGTAAATATGCATCAAAATGAAGTAAATATGCATTGAAACGAAGAAAATATGCATCGAAACAAAGGAAATGTTGATCGTAATGAGGTAAATATGCATCAAAACGAAGGAAATGTTGATTGTAATGAAGTAAATATGCATCAAAATGAAGTAAATATGCATCGAAACGAAAGAAATTTGCATCGAAACGAAGTAAATATGCATCAAAATATACATCAAAATGAAATAAATATGCTTCAAAATGAAGGAAATGTTGAAAGTAATGAAGTAAATATTCATTAAAATGAAGTAAATATGCATCGAAACGAAGGAAATGTTGATCGTAATGAATTAAATATGCATCAAAATAAAGTAAATATGCATTGAAACGATGGAAATATTGATTGTAATGAAGTAAATATGCATCAAAATGAAGTAAATATGCATCGAAACGAAGGAAATGTAGATTGTAATGAAGTAAATAAGCATCAAAATGAAGTACATATGCATCAAAACGAAGGAAATGTTGATCGTAGTAATGTAATTAAGCATCAAAATGAAGTAAATATGCATCGAAACGAAGGAAATATTCCTAAAAAGAAGTAAATATGCATCAAAATGAAGTAAATATGCATCGAAACGAAGGAAATATGCATCGAAACGAAGGAAATATTGATCGTAATGAAGTAAATATGCATCGAAACGAATGAAATGTTTATTGTAATGAAGTAAATATGCATCAAAATGAAGGAAATATGCATCGAAACGAAAGAAATTTGCATTGAAAAGAAGTAAATATGCATTAAAATATACATCAAATTGAAATAAATATGATTCAAAATGAAGGAAATGTTGAACATAATGAAGTAAATATGCATCAAAATGAAGTAAATATGCATCGAAACGAAGGAAATGTTGATCGTAATGAAGTAAATATGCATCAAAATAAAGTAAATATGCATTGAAAAGATGGAAATGTTGATTGTAATGAAGTAAATATGCATCAAAATGAAGTGAATATGCATCGAAACGAAGGAAATGTTGATCGTAGTGAAGTAATTAAGCATCAAAATGAAGTAAATATGCATCGAAACGAAGGAAATATTCCTAAAAAAGAAGTAAATATGCATCAAAATGAAGTAAATATGCATCGAAACGAAGGAAATATGCATCGAAACGAAGGAAATATTGATCGTAATGAAGTAAATATGCATCGAAATGAATGAAATGTTTATTGTAATGAAGTAAATATGCATCAAAATGAAGGAAATATGCATCGAAACGAAAGAAATTTGCATTGAAACGAAGTAAATATGCATCAAAATATACATCAAAATGAAATAAATATGATTCAAAATGAAGGAAATGTTGAACATAATGAAGTAAATATGCATCAAAATGAAGTAAATATGCATCGAAACGAAGGAAATGTTGATCGTAATGAAATAAATATGCATCAAATTAAAGTAAATATGCATTGAAACGATGGAAATGTTGATTGTAATGAAGTAAATATGCATCAAAATGAAGTGAATATGCAACGAAACGAAGGAAATGTAGATTGTAATGAAGTAAATATGCATCAAAATGAAGTACATATGCATCGAAATGAAGGAAATATGTTTCAAAATAAAGTAAATATGCATCAGAACGAAGGAAATGTTGATCGTAATGAAGTAAATATGCATCAAAATGTAAATATGCATCAAAACGAAGAAAATGTTGATCGAAATGAAGTAAATATGCAACGAAACGAAGGAAATGTTGAACGTAATGAAGTAAATATGCATCAAAATGAAGAAAATGTGCATCGAAACGAAAGAAATATGCATCGAAATGAAGTAAATATGCATCAAAATATACATCAAAATGAAGAAAATATGCTTCAAAACGAAAGAAATGTTGAACGTAATGAAGTACTTATGCATCAAAATGAAGTAAATATGCATAGAAACGAAAGAAATGATGATCGTAATGAAGTAAATATGCATCAAAATGAAGTAAATATGCATCGAAAAGAAGGAAATATGCATCCAAAAAAGTAAATATACATCAACATGAAGTAAATATACATCGAAACGAAGTAAATATGCATCAAAATAAAGTATAGATGCATCGATATGAAGGAAATACGCATCGAAACAAAGAAAATGTTGATCATAATGAAATAAATATACATCAACATATGCATCAAAATGAAGTAAATATGCATCAAAATGAAGTAAATATGCATCGAAACAAAGGAAATATGCATCAAAATAATGTAAATATGCATCGGAACGAAGGAAATGTTGATCGTAATGAGGTAATATGCATCAAAATGAAGTAAATATGCATCGGAACTAAGAAAATGTTGATCGTAATGAAGTAAATATGGATCAAAATGAAGTAAATATACATCGAAACGAAGGAAATGTTGATCGTAATGAAGTAAATATACATCAAAATATGCATCAAAATGAAGTAAATATGCATCGAAAGGAAAGAAATGTTGATCGTAGTGAAGTAATTATGCATCAAAATGAAGTAAATATGCATCGAAACGAAGAAAATATTCATCGAAAAGAAGTAAATATGCATCAAAATGAAGTAAATATGCATTGAAACGAAGGAAATATGCATCGAAACGAAGGAAATGTTGATCGTAATGAAGTAAATATGCATCAAAATGAAGGAAATGTTGACTGTAATGAAGTAAATATACATCAAAATGAAGTAAATATGCATCGAAACGAAAAAATTTGCATCGAAACGAAGTAAATATGCATCAAAATTTACATCAAAATGAAATAAATATGCTTCAAAATGAAGGAAATGTTGAACGTAATGAAGTATATATACATTAAAATGAAGTAAATATGCATCGAAATGAAGGAAATGTTGATCGTAATGAAGTAAATATGCATCAAAATAAAGTAAGTATGCATTGAAACAATGGAAATGTTGATTGTAATGAGGTAAATATATAATATCTTAGCTCAACTAGATTTTTTTTAGAAAACCCAAAATCTATTTATTTATTTTTATGGCCCAAAAGGCCAGCCATATCTTAGCCCAACTACATTTTTTCTATATAGCCCAAAACCTATTTATTTATTTTTATGGCCCAAAAGGCCAGCCCTATCTTAGCCCAACTAGATTTTTTTTAGAAAACCCAAACTTATTTATTTATTTATTTTGTGGCCCAAAGTTTCAGCCCACTTAAATGACCTGATATATAATTATTAAGGCTAAAGTTAAAAAAAAAAAGAGAGAGAAGAACGGGAGAAGAAAAACAAAAGAGGGGAAAGAAGAGAGTGAAGAGGAGAAACCCTTGTTAATCAAATTATCCCTTATAACCCTCATCCTAGGTGGTTTCTAAGTTGTTTTGAGGTAAGTAGTGTGTGAATTAAGCTTCCTTCTTCCATGGTTTTGTAATTTTGTAGGGTTTTTCTTTTTGGTATGTGGGTAATTCGCAGACTGTTCGAACTGATTTTGACATAGCTATTGCCCTCGAAAGTTTGCAAACTTAATTTCTGTACGTAGCTGAACTCGTTTGCTTTTCGTAGCCACTTGAAATGCCTCAATCCGATTATTCTACAATTAGTTATGATTTTTCTTGTAAACTGCCGCTAGCTGGAAAATTTTAGAATTTTTATGTCGAATTCAAACATATTTTCTATCGTTTCGTTTAGTTAATGTATTGAAACGGGTTATGTGGGATTGGGAACTGATGTTAAGGAGTTACATGCCATTTTTATTTAATATCGACTCGTTCAAACTCGATTAGGATTTGTTTTTATCAATGAAAGGGATGTTACCGCTAATAGTTAGTTATATTTGATTTGTCTTTAATTGTTCATCTCCTTTCTAGGTAAAGAACCATCGACGAAGGGCAAGAGACCGACTTCAGATTCCGGAGAGAGTTAATTACTTCCTTGTGAGTTGATAATTCGGGAACGCCTTCTCTTGTGGGAAGTGTGGACCCTCGATAAATGTGCATTTACTTTAGTTTTAGTTAATTGATAAAAAAATTATTGGGTATTGTGTTATGTGGTAAAGGGCCTGATTGGCTCGATTGCTTTGGTTAGAGTTCTGTTAGCCATGTTAAGAGTATTATTGATTTTAACTTATGTTGAAGAGCCTTGCTAGCTCGATATCTGATAGAATTTATTGTGAATTATTTGAGAATTGATTTCTGGTTATTCTTGTGTGCCAATTAAGACTCTAACTTGAGTCGTTATTCATCTTATGATGCATATGTATGCCTGGTACCAAGGTTAAGTAGCCCGAATTGGTCACGGTTCGGGTGAGTTGGAGCGACATTGATTAAGTAGCCCGAATCGTCGCAGTTCGAGTGAGTTAGAATGACAACCAAGTTGCCCGTTGCTTGGCAAACCCGGGTGAGTTAGATCTAACGGGGCACCTGTCCATTTGCCAAATACTGATACTCTGGAGGGTGATCGTTAGATGGATCAGTCTATTATAGACTCAGTCAACGTCACCGGTGTGGGACATGCATGTCATATATGTTTATATGTTTGATCATTTCAAGTATTCACGTCGATATTGAATTGTGAACTTTAGCACTTGGCGTGTTGAGAAAGAATATTAATGTACATTTTATCTAGAGAAACGGTGACGAGCTTGGACTGTCTCTCGACGGAGAGCTCAGTTCGAGGAGGATATTGACTACCCACGCGTCTTTTAGGTGATAACATATTGTTTGAACTAAATGTTTTATTCGTAAATGTGCACTAAGGTTTTTATTTTCATTAATATGTATACTGAGTGAGAAATAGTTATTGTGGAACTAAA
This sequence comes from Pogostemon cablin, assembly GCA_023678885.1. Taxonomy (NCBI): domain Eukaryota; kingdom Viridiplantae; phylum Streptophyta; class Magnoliopsida; order Lamiales; family Lamiaceae; genus Pogostemon; species Pogostemon cablin. The sequence continues at coordinate 13,625,219 of CM042984.1, forward strand.
TATTGGATTTTATATTATGAACCGCGAGTGGGAATACATGCTTTGTATAAGGGTCAGGGTGACCGGCTTATCACCTCACTGAGCTAGTGGTTTTACTCACCCCCATCAATCTTTCCTTTTCAGGATGTTGATATCGTTTTGGTTGGAGGTTTGCCTATCGTTTGCTCGTCATCCAATCAGTGTTTGGGTACTTTCTCTTTTATGTAAATTGACGGATTCATTGGCGAGATTGTATAGTTTATATTTGATGACCCCCTTGATGTTCTTTTTGTACCTTCGCGATGTTATATCGTTCATGTATATTTTCTTTAAACTAAGTTACATCGTTGTATTTCGTACCTTTGTAAATCCTTGTTGATACTTTATAAGATGATGTTCTCGGGTTGTACCCGTTGTTATCAGTTGTTCAGTTCTACAGGTACGTGATAGCAAGTCTTACATTTTCTATAAACTTTGTAGAGTGGAGTGCACCCATTTCGCGAAATTTACGGTTAACGTGGCAGTTGTCGCGTTCTGTCTGGGGTCGGGGCGTGATTAAATATGCATCAAAATGAAGTAAATATGCATCGAAACGAAGGAAATGTAGATTGTAATGAAGTAAATATGCATCAAAATGAAGTAAATATACATCGAAACGCAGGAAATGTTGATCGTAATGAATTAAATATGCATCAAAAAGAAATAAATATGCATCGAAACGAAGGAAATATTGATCATAATGACTTAAATATGCACCAAAATGAAGTAAATATGCATCGAATCGAAGGAAATGTTGATCGAAATGAAGTAAATATGCAACGAAACGAAGGAAATATTGAACATAATGAAGTAAATATGCATTAAAATGAGGAAAATATGAATCGAAACGAAGGAAATATGAATCGAAATGAAGAAAAAATGCATCAAAATATACATCAAAATGAAGTAAATACTTCGAAACGAAGGAAATATTGAACGTAATGAAGTAAATATGCATCAAAATAAATTAAATATGAATCGAAAGAAGGAAATGTTGATCGTAATGAAGTAAATATGCATCAAAATGAAGTAAATATGCATCAAAACGAAGGAAATATGCATCAAAATGAAGTAAATATGCATCAAAACGAAGGAAATATGCATCTAAATGAAGTAAATATGCATCAAAATATACATCAAAATGAAGTAAATATGCTTCGAAACGAAGGAAATGTTGAACGTAATGAAGTAAATATGCATCAAAATGAATTAAATATGCATCGATACGAAGGTAATATTGATCGTAATGAAGTAAATATGCATCAAAATTAAGTAAATATGCATCGAAAATGAAGAAAATGTAGATTGTAATGAAGTAAATATGCATCAAAATGAAGTACATATGCATCAAAACGAAGGAAATATACATCGAAACGAAGAAATGTTGATCGTAATAAAGTAAATATGTGTCAAAATGATGGAAATATGCATTGAAATGAAGGAAATGGTGATCGTAATGAAGTAAATATGCATCGAAATGCAGTAGATATGCATCGAAACGAAGGAAATATGTATCGAAAAAAAGTAAATATACATCAAAATGAAGTAAATATATATCGAAACGAAGTAAATATGCCTCGAAACGAAGGGAACATGCATCGAAATGAAGGAAATATTGATCATAATGATGTAAATATACATCAAAATATACATCAAAATATGCATCAAAATGAAGTAAATATGCATCGAAATGAAGGAAATATGCATCGAAAAGAAGTAAATATGCTTAAAAATAAAGTAAATATGCATCGGAACGAAGGAAATGTTGATCGTAATGAAGTAAATATGCATCAAAATGAAGTAAATATGTATCGAAACGAAGGAAATGTTGATCGAAATGAAGTAAATATGCAACGAAACGAAGGAAATGATGATCGTAATGAAGTAAATATGCATAAAAATGAAGTAAATATGCATCAAAATGAAGGAAATGTACATTGTAATGAAATAAACATGCATCAAAATGAAGAAAATATGCATCTAAATGAAAGAAATTTGCATTGAAACGAAGTAAATATGCATCAAAATATACATCAAAATGAAATAAATATGCTTCAAAATGAAGGAAATGTTGAACATAAGGAAGTAAATATGCATCAAAATGCGGTAAATATGCATCGAAACAAAGGAAATGTTGATCGCAATGAAGTAAATATGCATTAAAATAAAGTAAATATGCAATGAAACGATGGAAATGTTGATTGTAATGAAGTAAATATGCATCAAAATGATGTGAATATGCATCGAAACGAAGGAAGTGTAGATTGTAATAAAGTAAATATGCATCAAAATGAAGTACATATGCATCGAAACGACGTAAATATGCATCAAAATATACATCAAAATGAAGTAAATATGCTTCGAAACGTAGGAAATGTTGAACGTAATGAAGTAAATATGCATCAAAATGAATTAAATATGCATCGAAACGAAGGAAATGTTGATCGTAATGAAGTAAATATGCATCAAAATAAAGTACATATGCATCGAAACGAAGGAAATATACATCGAAACGAAGGAAATGTTGATCGTAATGAAGTAAATATGCATCAAAACAAAGTAGATATGCATCAAAACGTAGGAAATAAGCATCGAAAAAAAGTAAATATACATCAAAATGAAGTAAATATACATCGAAACGAAGTAAATATGCCTCGAAACGAAGGGAATATGCATCGAAATGAAGGAAATATTGATCGTAATGATGTAAATATACATCAAAATATGCATCAAAATGAAGTAAATATGCATCGAAATGAAGGAAATATGCATCGAAAAGAAGTAAATATGCATCAAAATAAAGTAAATATGCATCGGAACGAAGGAAATGTTGATCATAATAAAGTAAATATGCATCAAGATGAAGTAAATATGCATCGAAACGAAGGAAATGTTGATCAAAATGAAGTAAATATGCAATGAAACGAAGGAAATGATAATCGTAATGAAGTAAATATGCATCAAAATGAAGTAAATATGCATCAAAACGAAGGAAATGTAGATTGTAATGAAATAAATATGCATCAAAATGAAGTAGATATGCATCAAAACGAAGGAAATATACATCGAAACGAAGAAATGTTTATCTTAATGAAGTAAATACGCATCAAAATGATGGAAATATGCATTGAAACGAAAGAAATGGTGATCGTAATTAAGTAAATATGCATTAAAATGAAGTAGATATGCATCGAAACGAAGGAAATATGCATCGAAAAAAAGTAAATATATATCAAAATGAAGTAAATATACATCGAAATGAAGTAAATATGCCTCGAAACAAAGGACATATGCATCGAAACGAAAGAAATGTTGATCGTAATGAAGTAAATATACATCAAAATATACATCAAAATATGCATCAAAATGAAGTATATAAGCATCGAAAGGAAGGAAATGTTGATCGTAGTGAAGTAATTATGCATCAAAATGAAGTAAATATGCATCGAAACGAAGGAAATATGCATCGAAAATAAGTAAATATGCATCATAATGAAGTAAATATGCATTGAAACGAAGGAAATATGCATCGAAACGAAGGAAATGTTGATCGTAATGAGGTAAATATGCATCAAAACGAAGGAAATGTTGATTGTAATGAAGTAAATATGCATCAAAATGAAGTAAATATGCATCGAAACGAAAGAAATTTGCATCGAAACGAAGTAAATATGCATCAAAATATACATCAAAATGAAATAAATATGCTTCAAAATGAAGGAAATGTTGAACGTAATGAAGTAAATATGCATTAAAATGAAGTAAATATGCATCGAAACGAAGAAAATGTTGATCGTAATGAATTAAATATGCATCAAAATAGAGTAAATATGCATTGAAACGATGGAAATGTTGATTGTAATGAAGTAAATATGCATCAAAATGAAGCAAATATGCATCGAAACGAAGGAAATGTAGATTGTAATGAAGTAAATATGCATCAAAATGAAGTACATATGCATTAAAACGTAGGAAATATTGATCGTAGTGAAGTAATTAAGCATCAAAATGAAGTAAATATGCATCAAAATGAAGGAAATATGCATAAAAAAGAAGTAAATATGCATCAAAATGAAATAAATATGCATCGAAACGATGAAAATGTTGATCGTAATGAAGTAAATATGCATTGAAACGATGGAAATGTTGATTGTAATGAAGTAAATATGCATCAAAATGAAGTGAATATGCATCGAAACGAAGGAAATGTAGATTGTAATGAAGTAAATATGCATCAAAATGAAGTACATATGCATCGAAATGAAGGAAATATGCTTCAAAATAAAGTAAATATGCATCGGAACGAAGGAAATGTTGATCGTAATGAAGTAAATATGCATCAAAATGAAGTAAATATGCATCAAAACGAAGGAAATGTTGATCGAAATGAAGTAAATATGCAACGAAACGAAGGAAATGTTGAACGTAATAAAGTAAATATGCATCAAAATGAAGAAAATATGCATCGAGACGAAAGAAATATGCATCAAAATGAAGTAAATATGCATCAAAATATACATCAAAATGAAGAAAATATGTTTCAAAATGAAGGAAATGTTGAACGTAATGAATTACATATGCATCAAAATGAAGTAATTATGCATCGAAACGAAAGAAATGTTGATCGTAATGAAGTAAATATGCATTAAAATGAAGTAAATATGCATCGAAAAGAAGGAAATATGCATCCAAAAAAGTAAATATACATCAACATGAAGTAAATATACATCGAAACGAAGTAAATATGCATCAAAATAAAGTAGAGATGCATCGAAATGAAGGAAATATGCATCGAAACAAAGAAAATGTTGATCATAATGAAATAAATATACATCAAAATATGCATCAAAATGAAGTAAATATGCATAAAAATGAAGTAAATATGCATCGAAACAAAGGAAATATGCATCAAAATAATGTAAATATACATCAGAACGAAGGAAATATTGATCGTAATGAGGTAATATGCATCAAAATGAAGTAAATATGCATCGGAACTAAGAAAATGTTGATCGTAATGAAGTAAATATGGATCAAAATGAAGTAAATATACATCGAAACGAAGGAAATATTGATCGTAATGAAGTAAATATACATCAAAATATACATCAAAATATACATCAAAATGAAGTAAATATGCATCGAAAGGAAAGAAATATTGATCGTAGTGAAGTAATTATGCATCAAAATGAAGTAAATATGCATCGAAACGAAAAAAATATTCATCGAAAAGAAGTAAATATGCATCAAAATGAAGTAAATATGCATTGAAACGAAGGAAATATGCATCAAAACGAAGGAAATGTTGATCGTAATGAAGTAAATATGCATCAAAACGAAGGAAATGTTGATTGTAATGAAGTAAATATGCATCAAAATGAAGTAAATATGCATCGAAACGAAAGAAATTTGCATCGAAACGAAGTAAATATGCTTCAAAATTTACATCAAAATGAAATAAATATGCTTCAAAATGAAGAAAATGTTTAATGTAATGAAGTAAATATACATTAAAATGAAGTAAATATGCATCAAAACGAAGGAAATGTTGATCGTAATGAAGTAAATATGCATCAAAATAAAGTAAATATGCATTGAAACGATGAAAATGTTGATTGTAATGAGGTAAATATATAATATCTTAGCTCAACTAGATTTTTTTTAGAAAGCCCAAAATCTATTTATTTATTTTTATGACCAAAAAGGCCAGCCATATCTTAACCCAACTAGATTTTTTTTAGAAAGCCCAAAACCTATTTATTTATTTTTATGGCCCAAAAGGCCAGCACTATCTTAGCCCAACAAGATTTTTTTTAGAAAGCCCAAACTTATTTATTTATTTATTTTGTGGCCCAAAGTTTTAGCCTACTTAAATGGTCTGATATATAATTATTAAGGCTAAAGTTAAAAAAAAAAAAAGAGAGAAGAACGGGAGTAGAAAAACAAAAGAGGGGAAAGAAGAGAGTGAAGAGGAGAAACCCTTGTTGATCAAATTATCCCTTATAACCCTCATCCTAGGTGGTTTCTAAGTTATTTTGAGGTAAGTGGTGTGTGAATTAAGCTTCCTTATTCCATGATTTTGTAATTTTGTAGGGTTTTTCTTTTTGGTAAGTGGGTAATTCGCATACTGTTCGAACTGATAAAATACCCATTGTTATCAGTTGTTCAGTTCTACAGATACTTGATAGCAAGCCTTACGTTTTCTATAAACTTTGTGGAGTGGAGTGCACCCATTTCGCGAAATTTACGGTTAACGTGGCAGTTGTCGCGTTCTGTCTGGGGTCGGGGAGTGATAAAATATGCATCAAAATGAAGTAAATATGTATCGAAACGAAGGAAATGTAGATTGTAATGAAGTAAATATGCATCAAATTGAAGTAAATATACATCGAAACGCAGGAAATGTTGATCGTAATGAATTAAATATGCATCAAAAAGAAATAAATATGCATCGAAACGAAGGAAATATTGATCATAATGACTTAAATATGCACCAAAATGAAGTAAATATGCATCGAATCGAAGGAAATGTTGATCGAAATGAAGTAAATATGCAACGAAACGAAGGAAATATTGAACATAATGAAGTAAATATGCATTAAAATGAAGTAAATATGCATCAAAACGAAGGAAATATGCATCAAAATGAAGTAAATATGCATCAAAATGAAGGAAATATGCATCGAAACGAAGTAAATATGCATCAAAATATACATCAAAATGAAGTAAATATGCTTCGAAACGAAGGAAATGTTGAACGTAATGAAGTAAATATGCATCAAAATGAATTAAATATGCATCGAAACGAAGGAAATATTAATCGTAATGAAGTAAATATGCATCAAAATGAAGTAAATATGCATCGAAAACGAAGAAAATGTAGATTGTAATGAAGTAAAGATGCATCAAAATGAAGTACATATGCATCATAACGAAGGAAATATACATCGAAATGTAGAAATGTTGATCGTAATGAAGTAAATATGTGTCAAAATGATGGAAATATGCATTGAAACGAAGGAAATGGTGATCGTAATGAAGTAAATATGCATCAAAATGAAGTAGATATGCATCGAAACGAAGGAAATATGCATCGAAAAAAAGTAAATATACATCAAAATGAAGTAAATATATATCGAAACGAAGTAAATATGCCTTGAAACGAAGGGAATATGCATCGAAATGAAGGAAATATTGATCATAATGATGTAAATATACATCAAAATATACATCAAAATATGCATCAAAATGAAGAAAATATGCATCGAAATGAAGGAAATATGCATCGAAAAGAAGTAAATATGCTTAAAAATAAAGTAAATATGCATCGGAAAGAAGGAAATGTTAATCGTAATGAAGTAAATATGCATCAAAATGAAGTAAATATGCATCGAAACGAAGGAAATGTTGATCAAAATGAAGTAAATATGCAACGAAACGAAGGAAATGTTGAACGTAATGAAGTACATATGCATCAAAATAAAGAAAATATGCATCGAAACGAAAGAAATATGCATCGAAATGAAGTAAATATGCATCAAAATATACATCAAAATGAAAAAAATATGCTTCAAAATAAAGGAAATGTTGAACGTAATGAAGTACATATGCATCAAAATGAAGTAAATATGTATCGAAACGAAAGAAATGTTGATCGTAATGAAGTAAATATGCATCAAAATGAAGTAAATATGCATCGAAAAGAAGGAAATATGCATCCAAAAAAGTAAATATACATCAACATGAAGTAAATATACATCGAAACGCAGTAAATATGCATCAAAATAAAGTAGAGATGCATCGAAATGAAGGAAATATGCATCGAAACAAAGAAAATTTTGATCATAATGAAATAAATATACATCAAAATATGCATCAAAATGAAGTAAATATGCATCAAAATGAAGTAAATATGCATCAAAACAAAGGAAATATACATCGAAATAATGTAAATATGCATCGGAATAAAGGAAACGTTGATCGTAATGAGGTAAATATGCATCAAAATGAAGTAAATATGCATCAGAACTAAGAAAATGTTGATCGTAATGACGTAAATATGGATCAAAATGAAGTAAATATACATCGAAACGAAGGAAATATTGATCGTAATGAAGTAAATATACATCAAAATATGCATCAAAATGAAGTAAATATGCATCGAAAGGAAAGAAATGTTGATCGTAGTGAAGTATTATGCATCAAAATGAAGTAAATATGCATCGAAACGAATGAAATATGCATCGAAAAGAAGTAAATATGCATCAAAATGAAGTAAATATGCATTGAAACGAAGGAAATATGCATCGAAACAAAGGAAATGTTGATCGTAATGAAGTTAATATGCATCAAAACGAAGGAAATATTGATTGTAATGAAGTAAATATGCATCAAAATATGTATATTTACTTCAATTGAAACATATTTACTTCATTAATTTCAATATTTCCTTCGTTTCGATGCATATTTACTTCATTTTGATGCATTTTATTTCATTACGTTCAACATTTTCTTCGTTTCGAAGCATATTCACTTCATTTAGATATATATTTTGATGCATATTTACTTCGTTTCGATGTATATTTCCTTCGTTTCGATGTATATTTTCTATGTTTTGATGCATATTTACTTAATTACATTCAACATTTCCTTCGTTTCGTTGCATATTTACTTCATTTCGATCAACATTTCCTTCGTTTCAATGCATATGTACTTCATTTTGATGCAAATTTACTTCATTACAATCTACATTTCCTTCGTTTCGATGCATATTTACTTCATTTTAATATATATTTTGAAGTATATTTTGATGCATATTTACTTCATTTTAATATATATTTTGATTCATATTTACTTCATTTCGATGCATATTTCTTTCGTTTCTAAGCATATTTTTTTCATTTTGATGCATATTTACATCATTACGTTCAACATATCCTTCGTTTCGTTGCATATTCACTCCATTTCGATCAACATTTCTTTCATTTCGATGCATATTTACTTCATTTTGAGGCATATTTAGTTAATTACAATCAACATTTCCTTCGTTCTGATGCATATTTACTTCATTTTGATGCATATTTACTTCATTTCGATCACCGTTTCCTTGGTTTCAATGCAAATTTTCTTCATTTTGATGCATATTTACTTCATTACGATCAACATTTCCTTTGTTTCGATGTATATTTCTGTCGTTTCGATGCATATGTACTTCATTTTGATGCATATTCACTTCAGTACGATCAACAATTTCGGCGTTTCGATGTATATTTCTTTCATTTCGTTGCATATGTACTTCATTTTGATGCATATTAACTTCATTACAATCAACATTTCCTTCATTTCGATGGATATTTACTTCATTTTGGTGCATATTTACTTCATTACGATCAACATTTCTTTCGTTTCGATGGATACTTACTTCATTTTGATGCATATTTACTTCATTACGTTCAACATTTCCTTCGTTTTGAAGTAAATTTTCTTAATTTTGATGTATATTATGATGCATATTTACTTCATTTCTATGCATATTTCTTTCGTTTCTATGCGTATTTTCTTCAATTTAATGCATATTTACTTCATTACGTTCAACATTTTCTTCGTTTCGTTGCATATTTACTCCATTTCGATCAACATTTCTTTCGTTTCGATGAATATTTACTTCATTTTGATGCATATTTTCTTCATTACGATCCACATTTCCTTCGTTCTGATGCAAAATTACTTCATTTCTTTCGTTTCAATGCATATTTACTTCATTTTGATGCATAATTACTTCATTACAATCAACATTTCCTTCGTTCCGATGCATATTTACTTCATTTTGATGCATATTTACTTCATTACGATCACCGTTTCCTTCGTTTCAATGCAAATTTCCTTCATTTTGATGCATATTTACTTCATTACGATCAACATTTCCTTTGTTTCGATGCATATTTCTATCGTTTCGATGCATATGTACTTCATTTTGATGCATATTCACTTCATTACGATCAACATTTTCGTCGTTTCGATGTATATTTCTTTCATTTCGTTGCATATGTACTTCATTTGATGCATATTAACTTCTTTAAAATCAACATTTCCTTCGTTTCGATGCATATTTACTACATTTTGGTGCATATTTACTTCATTACGATCAATATTTCTTTCGTTTCGATGGATATTTACTTCATTTTGATGCATATTTACTTCATTACATTCAACATTTCCTTCGTTTTGAAGCATATTTTCTTAATTTTGATGTATATTTTGATGCATATTTACTTCATTTCTATGCATATTCTTTCATATCTATGCGTATTTTCTTCATTTTAATGCATATTCACTTCATTACGTTCAATATTTCCTTCGATTCGTAGCACATTTACTCCATTTCGATCAACATTTCCTTCGTTTCGATGAATATTTACTTCATTTTGATGCATATTTACTTCATTACGTTCAACATTTCCTTCGTTCTGATGCAAATTTACTTCATTTTGATGCATGTTTACTTCATTTCGATTCGTATTTCCTTCGTTTTGATGCATATTTACTTTATTATGATGCATATTCACTTCACTACGATCAATATTTCCTTCGTTTCGATGCATATTTACTTCATTTTGATGCATATTTTGATGTATATGTAATTCATTACGATGAACATTTCCTTCGTTTTGATGCAAATTTCCTTCGTTTTGAGGTATATTTACTTCATTTTGATGCATATTTACTTCGTTTCGATGTATATTTACTTCATTTTGATGTATATTTACTTTTTTCGATGCATATTTCCTTCGTTTCGATGCATATTTACATCATTTTGATGCATATTTACTTCATTACGATCACCATTTCCTTCGTTTCAATGCATATTTCGTTCATTTTGATGCATATTTACTTCATTACGATCAACATTTCCTTCGTTTCGATGTATATTTCTTTCGTTTCGATGCATATGTACTTCATTTTGATGTATATTTATTACATTACAATCAACATTTCCTTCGTTTCGATGAATATTTACTTCATTTTGATGCTTATTTACTTCATTACGATCAATATTTCCTTCGTTTAGATGTATATTTACTTCATTTTGATGCTTATTTACTTCATTACGTTCAACATTTTCTTCGTTTCGAAGCATATTTAATTCATTTTGATGTATATTTTGAATGTATATTTACTTCATTTCGATGTATATTTCCTTCGTTTCGAAGCATATTTTCTACGTTTTGATGCATATTTACTTTTTTCGATGCATATTTCCTTCGTTTTGATGCATATTTACATCATTTTGATGCATATTTACTTCATTACGATCACCATTTTCTTCGTTTCAATGCATATTTCGTTCATTTTGATGCATATTTACTTCATTTTTATGCATATTTCTTTTGTTTCTATGCATATTTTCTTCATTTTAATGCATATTTACTTCATTACGTTCAATATTTCTTTCGTTACGTTGCATATTTACTCCATTTCGATTAACATTTCCTACGTTTCGATGAATATTTACTTCATTTTGATGCAAATTTACTTTATTTTGAAGCATATTTACTTCATTTCGATTCGTATTTCCTTCGTTTTGATGCATATTTACTTCATTATGATGCATATTTACTTCACTACGATCAACATTTCCTTCGTTTCGATTCATATTTACTTCATTTTGATGCATATTTTGATGTACATTTACTTCATTACGATCAACATTTCCTTCGTTTTGATGTATATTTCCTTCGTTTCGAGGTATATTTACTACATTTTGATGCATATTTACTTTGTTTCGATGTATATTTACTTCATTTTGATGTATATTTACTTTTTTTCGAGCATATTTCCTTCGTTTCGATGCATATTTACTTCATTTTGAAGCCTATTTACTTCATTACTATCACCTTTCCTTCGTTTCAATGCATATTTCCTTCATTTTGATGCATATTTACTTCATTACGTTCAACATTTTCTTCGTTTCGAAGCATATTCACTTCATTTTGATATATATTTTGATGCATATTTACTTCGTTTCGATGTATATTTCCTTCGTTTCGATGCATATTTTCTACGTTTTGATGCATATTTACTTAATTACATTCAACATTTCCTTCGTTTCTTTGCATATTTTCTTCATTTTGATCAACATTTCCTTCGTTTCGATGCATATGTACTTCATTTTGATGCAAATTTACTTCATTACAATCTACATTTCCTTCGTTTCGATGCATATTTACTTCATTAAGTTCAACATTTCCTTCGTTTTGAATCATATTTTCTTCATTTTGAAGTATATTTTGATGCATATTTACTTCATTTTAATGTATATTTTGATGCATGTTTACTACATTTCGATTCATATTTTTTTCGTTTCTATGCATATTTTTTTTCATTTTGATGCATATTTACTTCATTACGTTCAACATATCCTTCGTTTCGTTGCTTATTCACTCCATTTCGATCAACATTTCTTTCGTTTCGATGCATATTTACTTCATTTTGATGCATATTTACTTAATTACAATCAACATTCCTTTGTTCCGATGCATATTTATTTCATTTTGATGCATATTTACTTCATTACGATCACCGTTTCCTTCGTTTCAATGCAAATTTCCTTCATTTTGATGCATATTTACTTCATTACGATCAACATTTCCTTTATTTCGATGTATATTTCTGTCGTTTCGATGCATATGTACTTCATTTTGATGCATATTCACTTCATTACGATCAACATTTTCGTCGTTTCGATGTATATTTCTTTCATTTCGTTGCATATGTACTTCATTTTGATGCATATTAACTTCATTACAATCAACATTTCCTTCGTTTCGATGCATATTTACTTCATTTTGGTGCATATTTACTTCATTACGATCAATATTTCTTTCGTTTCAATAGATATTTACTGAATTTTGATGCATATTTACTTCATTACGTTCAACATTTTCTTCGTTTGAAGTATATTTTCTTAATTTTGATGTATATTTTGATGCATATTTTCTTTCATTTCTATGCTTATTTTCTTCATTTTAATGCATATTTACTTCATTACGTTCAACATTTCCTTTGTTTCGTTGCATATTTACTCTATTTCGATCAATATTTCTTTCGTTTCGATGAATATTTACTTCATTTTGATGCATATTTACTTCATTACGATCAATATTTCCTTCGTTCTGATGCAAATTTACTTCATTTTGATGCATATTTACTTCATTTCAATTCGTATTTCCTTCGTTTTGATGCATATTTACTTTATTATGATGCATATTTACTTCACTACGATCAACATTTCCTTCGTTTCGATGCATATTTACTTCATTTTGATGCATATTTTGATGTACATTTACTTCATTACGATGAACATTTCCTTCGTTTTGATGAATATTTTCTTCGTTTCGAGGTATATTTACTACATTTTGATGCATATTTACTTTGTTTCGATGTATATTTACTTTATTTTGATGTATATTTACTTTTTTTCGATGCATATTTCCTTCGTTTTGATGCATATTTACTTCATTTTGATGCATATTTACTTCATTACGATCACCATTTCCTTCGTTTCAATGCATATTTCGTTCATTTTGATGCATATTTACTTCATTACGATCAACATTTCCTTCGTTTTGATGTATATTTCTTTCATTTCGATGCATATGTACTTCATTTTGATGCATATTTATTTCATTACAATCAACATTTCCTTCGTTTCGATGAATATTTATTTCATTTTGATGCATATTTACTTCATTATGATCAATATTTCCTTCGTTTCGATGTATATTTACTTCATTTTGATGCATATTTACTTCATTACGTTCCACATTTTCTTTGTTTCGAAGCATATTCACTTTATTTTGATGTATATTTTGAATGCATATTTACTTCATTTCGATGTATATTTCCTTCGTTACGAAGCATATTTTCTACATTTTGATGCATATTTACTTTTTTTCGATGCATATTTCCTTCTTTTCGATGCATATTTACATCATTTTGATGCATATTTACTTCATTACTATCACCATTTCCTTCGTTTCAATGCATATTTCGTTCATTTTGATTCATATTTACTTCATTACGATCAACATTTCCTTCGTTTCGTTGCTTATTCACTCCATTTCGATCAACATTTCTTTCGTTTCGATGCATATTTACTTCATTTTGATGCATATTTACTTAATTACAATCAACATTCCATCGTTCCGAAGCATATTTATTTTATTTTGATGCATATTTACTTCATTACGATCACCGTTTCCTTCGTTTCAATGCAAATTTCCTTCATTTTGATGCATATTTACTTCATTACGATCAACATTTCCTTTATTTCGATGTATATTTCTGTCGTTTCGATGCATATGTACTTCATTTTGATGCATATTCACTTCATTACGATCAACATTTTCGTCGTTTCGATGTATATTTCTTTCATTTCGTTGCATATGTACTTCATTTTGATGCATATTAACTTCATTACAATCAACATTTCCTTCGTTTCGATGCATATTTACTTCATTTTGGTGCATATTTACTTCATTACGATCAATATTTCTTTCGTTTCAATAGATATTTACTGAATTTTGATGCATATTTACTTCATTACGTTCAACATTTTCTTCGTTTTGAAGTATATTTTCTTAATTTTGATGTATATTTTGATGCATATTTTCTTTCATTTCTATGCTTATTTTCTTCATTTTAATGCATATTTACTTCATTACGTTCAACATTTCCTTCGTTTCGTTGCATATTTACTCTATTTCGATCAATATTTCTTTCGTTTCGATGAATATTTACTTCATTTTGATGCATATTTACTTCATTACGATCAATATTTCCTTCGTTCTGATGCAAATTTACTTCATTTTGATGCATATTTACTTCATTTCAATTCGTATTTCCTTCGTTTTGATGCATATTTACTTTATCATGATGCATATTTACTTCACTACGATCAACATTTCCTTCGTTTCGATGCATATTTACTTCATTTTGATGCATATTTTGATGTACATTTACTTCATTACAATGAACATTTCCTTCGTTTTGATGAATATTTTCTTCGTTTCGAGGTATATTTACTACATTTTGATGCATATTTACTTTGTTTCGATGTATATTTACTTTATTTTGATGTATATTTACTTTTTTTCGATGCATATTTCCTTCGTTTTGATGCATATTTACTTCATTTTGATGCATATTTACTTCATTACGATCACCATTTCCTTCGTTTCAATGCATATTTCGTTCATTTTGATGCATATTTACTTCATTACGATCAACATTTCCTTCGTTTTGATGTATATTTCTTTCATTTCGATGCATAGGTACTTCATTTTGATGCATATTTATTTCATTACAATCAACATTTCCTTCGTTTCGATGAATATTTACTTCATTTTGATGCATATTTACTTCATTATGATCAATATTTCCTTCGTTTCGATGTATATTTACTTCATTTTGATGCATATTTACTTCATTACGTTCCACATTTTCTTTGTTTCGAAGCATATTCACTTTATTTTGATGTATATTTTGAATGCATATTTACTTCATTTCGATGTATATTTCCTTCGTTACGAAGCATATTTTCTACGTTTTGATGCATATTTACTTTTTTTCGATGCATATTTCCTTCTTTTCGATGCATATTTACATCATTTTGATGCATATTTACTTCATTACTATCACCATTTCCTTCGTTTCAATGCATATTTCGTTCATTTTGATTCATATTTACTTCATTACGATCAACATTTCCTTCGTTTCGATGTATATTTCTTTCGTTTCGATGCATATGTACTTCATTTTGATGTATATTTATTTCATTACAATCAACATTTCCTTCGTTTCGATGAATATTTACTTCATTTTGATGCATATTTACTTCATTACGATCAATATTTCCTTCGTTTCGATGTATATTTACTTCATTTTAATGCATATTTACTTCATTACGTTCAACATTTTCTTCGTTTCGTTGCATATATACTCCATTTCGATGCATATTTACTTCGTTATGTTCAACATTTCCTTCGTTTTGAAGAAGATTTTTTCATTTTGATGTATATTTTGATGCATCTTTACTTCATTTCGATGCATATTTCTTTCGTTTCTATGCATATTTTTTTCATTTTGATGCATATTTACTTCATTACGTTCAACATTTCCTTCGTTTCGTTGCATATTAACTCCATTTCGATCAATATTTCTTTCGTTTCGATGCATATTTACTTCATTTTGATTCATATTTACTTCATTACAATAAACATTTCCTTTGTTTCGATGCATATTTACTTCATTTTGATGCATATTTACTTTATTACGATCACAATTTCCTTCGTTTCAATGCATATTTCTTTCATTTTGATGCACATTTACATCATTACGATCAACATTTCCTTTGTTTCGATGTATATTTCTGTCGTTTCGATGCATATGTACTTCATTTTGATGCATATTCACTTCATTACGATCAACATTTTTGTCGTTTCGATGTATATTTCTTTCATTTCGTTGCTTATGTACTTCATTTTGATGCATATTAACTTCATTACAATCAACATTTCCTTCGTTTCGATGCATATTTACTTCATTTTGGTGCATATTTACTTCATTACGATCAACATTTCTTTCGTTTCAATGGATATTTACTTCATTTTGATGCATATTTACTTCATTACGTTCAACATTTCCTTCGTTTTGAAGCATATTTTCTTAATTTTGATGTATATTTTGATGCATATTTACTTCATTTCTATGCATATTTCTTTCGTTTCTATGCATATTTTCTTCATTTTAATGCATATTTACTTCATTACGTTCAACATTTCCTTCGTTTTGTTGCATATTTACTCCATTTCGATTAACATTTCCTTCGTTTTGATGAATATTTACTTCATTTTGATGCATATTTACTTCATTACGATCAACATTTCCTTCGTTCTGATGCAAATTTACTTCATTTTGATACATATTAACTTCATTTCGATTCGTATTTCCTTTGTTTTGATGCATATTTACTACATTATGATGCATATTTACTTTACTACGATCAACATTTCCTATGTTTCGATGAATATTTACTTCATTTTGATGCATATATCTTTCGTTTCGAGGTATATTTACTTCATTTTAATGCATATTTACTAAGTTTCGATGTATATTTACTTCATTTTGATGTATATTTACTTTTTTCGATGCATATTTCCTTTGTTTCGAAGCATATTTACTTCATTTTGATGCATATTTACTTCATTACGATCACCATTTCCTTCGTTTCAATGCATATTTCTTTCATTTTGATGCATATTTACTTCATTACGATCAACATTTCCTTCGTTTCGATGTATATTTCTTTTGTTTCGATGCATATGTACTTCATTTTGATGTATATTTATTTCATTACAATCAACATTTCCTTCGTTTCGATGTATATTTACTTCATTTTGATGCATATTTACTTCATTACGATCAACATTTTCTTCATTTCGAAGTATATTCACTTCATTTTGATGTATATTTTGAATGCATATTTACTTCATTTCGATGTATATTTACTTCGTTTCGATGCATATTTTCTACGTTTTGATGCAAATTTACTTAATTACATTTAACATTTCCTTCGTTTCGTTGCATATTCACTTCATTTCGATCAATATTTCATTCATTTCGATGCATATGTACTTCATTTTGATGCATATTTACTTCATTACGGTCAACATTTCCTTCGTTTCGTAGCATATATACTCTATTTCGATGCATATTTACTTCATTATGTTCAACATTTCCTTCGTTTTGAAGCATATTTTCTTCATTTTGATGTATATTTTGATGCATATTAACTTCATTTCGAAGCATATTTCTTTCGTTTCTATGCATATTTTTTTCATTTTGATGCATATTTACTTCATTACGTTCAACATTTCCTTCGTTTCGTTGTATATTCACTCCATTTCGATCAACATTTCTTTCGTTTCGATGCATATTTAATTCATTTTGATGCATATTTACTTCATTACAATCAACATTTCCTTCGTTCCGATGCATATTTACTTCATTTTGATGCATATTTACTTCATTACGGTCAACATTTCCTTCGTTTCGTAGCATATATACTCTATATCGATGCATATTTACTTCATTATGTTCAACATTTCCTTCGTTTTGAAGCATATTTTCTTCATTTTGATGTATATTTTGATGCATATTTACTTCATTTCGAAGCATATTTCTTTCGTTTCTATGCATATTTTTTTCATTTTGATGCATATTTACTTCATTACGTTCAACATTTCCTTCGTTTCGTTGCATATTCACTCCATTTCGATCAATATTTCCTTCGTTTCGATGAATATTTACTTCATTTTGATGCATATTTACTTCATTACGATCAACACTTCCTTCGTTCTGATGCAAATTTACTTCATTTCTTTAGTTTCGATGCATATTTACTTCATTTTGATGCATATTAACTTCATTACAATCAACATTTCCTTCGTATTGATGCATATTTACTTAATTTTGGTCCATATTTACTTCATTTTGGTGCATGTTTACTTCGTTTCAATGCATATTTCCTTCGTTTTGATTCATTACGATCAAAATTTCCTTTGTTTCGATGTATATTTCTTTCATTTCGATGCATATGTACTTTATTTTGATGCATATTTACTTCATTACGATCAACATTTCCTTCGTTTCGATATATATTTCTTTCAATTCGTTGCATATGTACTTCATTTTGATGCATATTAACTTAATTACAATCAACATTTCCTTAGTTTCGATACATATTTACTTCATTTCGATGCATATTTACTTCATTACGATCAACATTTCCTTCATTTCGATGGATATTTACTTCATTTTGATGCATATTTACTTCATTACGTTCAACATTTCCTTCGTTTTGAAGCATATTTTCTTAATTTGATGTATATTTTGATGCATATTTACTTCATTTCTATGCATATTTCTTTCGTTTCTATGCATATTTTCGTAATTTTAATGCACTTACTTCATTACATTCAACATTTCCTTCGTTTCGTTGCATATTTACTCCATTTTGATCAACATTTCCTTCATTTCGATGAATATTTACTTCATTTTGATGCATATTACTTCATTACTATCAAGATTTCCTTCGTTCTGATGCAAATTTACTTCATTTTGATGCATATTTACTTCATTTCGATTCGTATTTCCTTCGTTTTGATGCATATTTACTTTATTTCGATTCGTATTTCCTTCATTTTGGTGCATATTTACTTCATTACGATCAAGATTTCCTTCGTTCTGATGCAAATTTACTTCATCTTGATGCATATTTACTTCATTTTGACTCGTATTTCCTTCGTTTTGACGCATATTTACTTCATTATGATGCATATTTACTTCACTACGATCAATATTTCCTTCGTTTCGATGCATATTTACTTCATTTTGATGCATATTTTGATGTACATTTACTTCATTACGATCAACATTTCCTTCGTTTTGATGCATATTTCCTTCGTTTCGAGGTATATTTACTTCATTTTGATGTATATTTACTTCGTTTCGATGTATATTTACTTCATTTTGATGTATATTTATTTTTTTCAATGCATATTTCCTTCGTTTCGATGCATATTTACTTTATTTTGATGCATATTTACTTCATTACGATCACCATTTCCTTCGTTTCAATGCATATTTCGTTTATTTTGATGCATATTTACTTCATTACGATCAACATTTCCTTCGTTTCGATGCATATGTACTTCATTTTGATGCATATTTATTTCATTACAATTAACATTTCCTTCGTTTCGATGAATATTTACTTCATTTTGATGCATATTTACTTCATTACAATCAATATTTCCTTCGTTTTGATGTATATTTACTTCATTTTGATGCATATTTACTTCATTACGTTCAATATTTTCTTCGTTTAGAAGCATATTCATTTCATTTTGATGTATATTTTGATGCATATTTACTTCGTTTCGATGCATATTTCCTTTGTTTCGATGCATATTTTCTACGTTTTGATGCATATTTAATTAATTACATTTAACATTACCTTCGTTTCATTACATATTTACTTCATTTCGATCAGCATTTCCTTCGTTTCGATGCATATGTACTTCATTTTGATTAATATTTACTTCATTACGATCAATATTTCCTTCGTTTCGATTCATATGTACTTCATTTTGATGCATATTTACTTCATTACGATCAACATTTCCTTCGTTTTGAAGCATATTTTCTTAATTTTGATGTATATTTACTTCATTTCGATGCATATTTCTTTCATTTCTATGCATATTTTCTTCATTTTGATGCATATTTACCTATATTACGTTCTACATTTCCTTCGTTTTGTTGCATATTCACTCTATTTCGATCAACATTTCCTTCGTTTCGATGCATATTTACTTCATTTTGATGCATATTTACTTGATTACGATCAACATTTCCTTCGTTTCAATGCATATTTCCTTCATTTTGATGCATATTTACTTCATTACGATCAACATTTCCTTTGCTTCGATGTATATTTCTGTCGTTTCGATGCATATGTACTTCATTTGGATGCATATTCACTTCATTACGATCAACATTTTCTTCGTTTCGATGTATATTTCTTTAATTTCATTGCATATGTACATCATTTTGATGCATATTAACTTCAATACAATCAACATTTCCTTCGTTTCGATGCATATTTACTTTATTTTTATGCATATTTACTTCATTACGATCAGCATTTCCTTCGTTTCGATGGATATTTACTTCATTTTGTTGCATATTTACTTCATTACGATTAACATTTCCTTTATTTTGAAGCATATTTTCTTAATTTTGATGTATATTTTGATGCATATTCACTTTGTTTCGATGGATATTTCTTTCGTTCTATGATATTTTCTTCATTTTGATGCATATTTACTTCATTACGTTCAACATTTCCTTCGTTTTGTTGCATATTTACTCCATTTCAATCAACATTTCCTTCGATTCGATGAATATTTACTTCATTTTGATGCATATTTACTTCATTACGATTAACATTTCCTTCGTTTTGATGCATATTTACTTCATTTTGATAAATATTTGCTTCATTTCTATTCGTATTTCCTTCGTTTTGATGCATATTTTGATGCATATTTTGATGTACATTTACTTCATTACGATCAACATTTTCTTCGTTTCGATGCATATTTTCTTCGTTTCAAGGTATATTTACTTCATTTTTATGAATATTTACTTCGTTTCGATGTATATTAACTTCATTTTTATGTATATTTACATTTTTTCGATGCAAATTTCCTTCGTTTTGATGCGTATTTACTACATTTTGATGCATATTTACTTCATTACGATCACCATTTCCTTCATTTCAATGCATATTTCGTTCATTTTGATGCATATTTACTTCATTACGATCAACATTTCCTTCGTTTCGATGTATATTTCTTTCGTTTCGATGCATATTTACATCATTTTGATGTATATTTATTTCATTACAATCAACATTTCCTTCGTTTCGATGAATATTTATTTCATTTTGATGCATATTTACTTCATTACGATCAATATTTCCTTCGTTTCAATGTATATTTACTTCATTTTGATGCATATTTACTTCATTACGTTCAACATTTTCTTCGTTTCGAAGCATATTCACTTCATTTTGATATATATTTTGAATGCATATTTACTTCATTTCGATGTATATTTCCTTCGTTTCGATGCATATTTTCTACGTTTTGATGCATATTTACTTAATTACATTTAACATTTCCTTCGTTTCGTTGCATATTTACTTCATTTCGATCAATATTTCCTTCGCTTCGATGCATATGTACTTCATTTTGATGCATATTTTCTTCATTGCGATCAACATTTCCTTCGTTTCGTTGCATATATACTCCATTTCGATGCATATTTACTTCATTATGTTCAACATTTCCTTCGTTTTGAAGCAGATTTCTTCATTTTGATGTATATTTTGATGCATATTTACTTCATTTCGATGCATATTTCTTTCGTTTCTATTCATATTTTTTTCATTTTGATTCATATTTACTTCATTACGTTCAACATTTCCTTCGTTTCGTTGCATATTCACTCCATTTCGATCAACATTTATTTCGTTTCGATGCAAATTTACTTCATTTTGATGCATATTTTCTTTATTACAATCAACCTTTCCTTCGTTTCGATGTATATTTACTTCAATTTGATGCATATTTACTTCATTACGATCACCATTTCCTTCGTTTCAATGCATATTTCCTTCATTTTGATGCAGATTTACTTTATTACGATCAACATTTCTTTTGTTTCGATGTATATTTCTGTCGTTTCAATGCATATATATTACATTTTGATGCATATTCACTTCATTACGATCAACATTTTCGTCGTTTCGATGTATATTTCTTTCATTTCATTGCATATGTACTTCATTTTGATGCATATTAACTTCATTACAATCAACATTTCCTTTGTTTCGATTCATTTTTACTTCATTTTGGTGCATATTTACTTCATTACGATCAACATTTCTTTCGTTTCGATGGATATTTACTTCATTTTGATGCATATTTAGTTCATTACGTTCAACATTTCCTTCGTTTTGAAGTATATTTTCTTAATTTTGATGTATATTTTGATGCTTATTTACTTCATTTCTATGCATATTTCTTTCGTTTCTATGCATATTTTCTTCATTTTAATGCATATTTACTTCATTACGTTCAACATTTCCTTCGTTTCGTTGCATATTTACTCCATTTCGATTAGCATTTCCTTCGTTTCGTTGAATATTTACTTCATTTTGATGCTTATTTATTTTATTACGATCAACATTTCCTTCGTTCTGATGCAAATTTACTTCATTTTGATGCATATTTACTTCATTTCGATTCATATTTCCCTCGTTTTGATGCATATTTACTTCATTATGATGCATATTTACTTCACTACGATCAACATTTCCTTCGTTTCGATGCATATTTACTTCATTTTGATGCATATTTTGATGTACATTTACTTCATTAAAATCAACATTTCCTCCGTTTTGTGCATATTTCCATCGTTCCGAGGTATATTTACTTCATTTTGATGCATATTTACTTCATTTCGATGTATATTTACTTCATTTTGATGTATATTTAATTTTTTTCGATGCATATTTCCTTCGTTTCGATGCATATTTACTTTATTTTGATGCATATTTACTTCATTACGATCACCATTCCTTCGTTTCAATGCATATTTCCTTCATTTTGATGCATATTTACTTCATTACGTTCAAAATTTTCTTCGTTTCGAAGCATATTCACTTCATTTTGATATATATTTCGATGCATATTTACTTCATTTCGATGTATATTTCCTTCATTTCGATGCATATTTTCTACGTTTTAATGCATATTTACTTAATTACATTCAACATTTCCTTCGTTTCGTTGCATATTTACTTCATTTCGATCAACATTTCCTTCGTTTCGATGCATATGTACTTCATTTTGATGCAAATTTACTTCATTACAATCCACATTTCCTTCATTTTGATGCATATTTACTTCATTACGATCAATATTTCCTTTGTTTCGATGTATATTTACTTCATTTCTATGCATATTTCTTTCGTTTCTATGCGTATTTTCTTCATTTTAATGCATATTTACTTCATTACGTTCAACATTTCCTTCGTTTCGTTGCATTTTTACTCCATTTCGTCAACATTTCCTTCGTTTCGATGAATATTTACTTCATTTTGATGCATATTTACTTCATTACGATCAATATTTCCTTCGTTCTGATGCAAATTAACTTCATTTTGATGCATATTTACTTCATTTCGATTCGTATTTCCTTCGTTTTGATGCATATTTACTTTATTATGATGCATATTTACTTCACTACGATCAACATTTCCTTCGTTTCGATGCATATTTACTTCATTTTGATGCATATTTTGATGTACATTTACTTCATTACGATGAACATTTCCTTCGTTTTGATGCATTTTCCTTCGTTTCGAAGTATATTTACTTCATTTTGATGCATATTTACTTCATTTCGATGTATAATTACTTCATTTTGATGTATATTTACTTTTTTTCGATGTATATTTCCTTCGTTTCGATGCATATTTACTTCAATTTGATGCATATTTACTTCATTATGATCACCATTTCCTTCGTTTCAATGCATATTTCGTTCATTTTGATGCATGTTTACTTCATTATGATTAACATTTCCTTCGTTTTGATGTATATTTCTTTCGTTTCGATGCATATGTACTTCATTTTGATGTATATTTATTTCATTACAATTAACATTTTCTTCGTTTCGATGAATATTTACTTCATTTTGATGCATATTTACTTCGTTACGATCAATATTTCCTTTGTTTCGATGTATATTTACTTCATTTTGATGCATATTTACTTCATTACGTTCAACATTTTCTTCATTTCGAAGCATATTCACTTCATTTTGATGTATATTTTGAATGCATATTTACTTCATTTCGATGTATGTTTCCTTCGTTTCGAAGCATATTTTTACGTTTTGATGCATATTTACTTTTTTTCGATGCATATTTCCTTCGTTTCGATGCATATTTCCTTCGTTTCGATGCATATTTAAATCATTTTGATGCATATTTACTTCATTACGATCACCATTTCCTTCGTTTCAATGCATATTTCGTTCATTTTGATGCATATTTACTTCGTTACGATCAACATTTTCTTCGTTTCGATGTATATTTCTTTAGTTTCGATGCATATGTACTTCATTTTGATGCATATTTACTTCATTACAATCAATATTTCCTTCGTTTCGATGTATATTTACTTCATTTTGATGCATATTTACTTCATTAATTTCAATATTTCCTTCGTTTCGATGCATATTTACTTCATTTTGATGCATTTTACTTCATTACGTTCAACATTTTCTTCTTTTCGAAGCATATTCACATCATTTTGATATATATTTTGATGCATATTTACTTCATTTCTATGTATATTTCCTACGTTTCGATGCATATTTTCTACGTTTTGATGCATATTTACTTAATTACATTCAACATTTCATTCGTTTCGTTGCATATTTACTTCATTTTGATGCATATTTACTTCATTACGTTCACCATTTCCTTCGTTTCAATGCATATTTAGTTCATTTTGATGCATATTTACTTCATTACGATCAACATTTCCTTCGTTTTGATGTATATTTCTTTCGTTTCGATGCATATGTACTTCATTTTGATGTATATTTATTTCATTACAATCAACATTTCCTTCGTTTCGATGAATATTTACTTCATTTTGATGCATATTTACTTCATTACGATCAATATTTCCTTCGTTTTGATGTATATTTACTTCATTTTAATGCATATTTACTTCATTACGTTCAACATTTTCTTCGTTTCGTTGCATATATTCCATTTCGATGCATATTTACTTCGTTATGTTCAACATTTCCTTCGTTTTGAAGAAGATTTTTTCATTTTGATGTATATTTTGATGCATCTTTACTTCATTTCGATGCATATTTCTTTCGTTTCTACGCATATTTTTTTCATTTTGATGCATATTTACTTCATTACGTTCAACATTTCCTTCGTTTCGTTGCATATTAACTCCATTTCGATCAATATTTCTTTCGTTTCGATGCATATTTACTTCATTTTGATTCATATTTACTTCATTACAATCAACATTTCCTTCGTTTCGATGCATATTTACTTCATTTTGATGCATATTTACTTCATTACGATCACAATATCCTTCGTTTCAATGCATATTTCTTTCATTTTGATGCATATTTACTTCATTACGATCAACATTTCCTTTGTTTCGATGTATATTTCTGTCGTTTCGATGCATATGTACTTCATTTTGATGCATATTCACTTCATTACGATCAACATTTTCGTCGTTTCGATGTATATTTCTTTCATTTCGTTGCATATGTACTTCATTTTGATGCATATTAACTTCATTACAATCAACATTTCCTTCGTTTCGATGCATATTTACTTAATTTTGGTGCATATTTACTTCATTACGATCAACATTTCTTTCGTTTCAATGGATATTTACTTCATTTTGATGCATATTTACTTCATTACGTTCAACATTTCCTTCGTTTTGAAGCATATTTTCTTAATTTTGATGTATATTTTGATGCATATTTACTTCATTTCTATGCATATTTCTTTCATTTCTATGCGTATTTTCTTCATTTTAATGCATATTTAGTTCATTACGTTCAACATTTCCTTCGTTTCGTTGCATATTAACTCCATTACGATCAACATTTCCTTCATTTCGATGAATATTTACTTAATTTTGATGCATATTTACCTCATTACGATCAACATTTCCTTCATTCTGATGCAAATGAACTTCATTTCTTTCGTTTCGATGCATATTTACTTCATTTTGATGCATATTAACTTCATTACAATGAACATTTCCTTCGTTTCGATGCATATTTACTTCATTTTGGTGCATATTTACTTCATTACGATCAACATTTCTTTCGTTTCGATGGATATTTACTTCATTTTGATGCATATTTACTTCATTACGTTCAACATTTCCTTCGTTTTGAAGCATATTTTCTTAATTTTGATGTATATTTTGATGCATATTTACTTCATTTCTATACATATTTCTTTCGTTTCTATGCGTATTTTCTTCATTTTATTGCATATTTACTTCATTACGTTCAACATTTCCTTCGTTTCGTTGCATTTTTACTCCATTTCGATCAACATTTCCCTCGTTTCGATGAATATTTACTTAATTTTGATGCATATTTACTTCATTACGATCAAAATTTCCTTCGTTCTGATGCAAATTTACTACATTTTGATGCATATTTACTTCATTTCGATTCGTATTTCTTTCGTTTTGATGCATATTTACTTTATTATGATGCATATTTACTTCACTACGATCAACATTTTCTTCGTTTCGATGCATATTTACTTCATTTTGATGCATATTTTGATGTACATTTACTTTATTATGATGAACATTTTCTTCGTTTTGATGTATTTTTCCTTCGTTTCGAGGTATATTTACTTCATTTTGATGCATATTTTCTTCGTTTCGATGTATATTTACTTCATTTTGATGCATATTAACTTCATTACAATCAATATTTCCTTCGTTTCGATGAATATTTACTTCATTTTGATGCATATTTACTTCATTACGATCAACATTTCCTTCGTTCTGATGCAAATTTACTTAATTTCTTTCGTTTTGATGAATATTTACTTCATTTTGATGCATATTAACTTCATTACAATCAACATTTCCTTCGTTTCGATGCATATTTACTTCATTTTGGTGCATATTTACTTCATTACGATCAACATTTCTTTCGTTTCGATGGATATTTACTTCATTTTGATGCATATTTACTTCATTACGTTCAACATTTCCTTCGTTTTGAAGCATATTTACTTCATTTCTATGCATATTTCTTTCGTTTCTATGCGTATTTTCTTCATTTTAATGCATATTTACTTCATTACGTTCAACATTTCCTTCGTTTCGTTGCATTTTTACTCCATTTCGTCAACATTTCCTTCGTTTCGATGAATATTTACTTCATTTTGATGCATATTTACTTCATTACGATCAATATTTCCTTCATTCTGATGCAAATTAACTTCATTTTGATGCATATTTACTTCATTTCGATTCGTATTTCCTTCGTTTTGATGCATATTTACTTTATTATGATGCATATTTACTTCACTACGATCAACATTTCCTTCGTTTCGATGCATATTTACTTCATTTTGATGCATATTTTGATGTACATTTACTTCATTACGATGAACATTTCCTTCGTTTTGATGCATTTTCCTTCTTTTCGAGGTATATTCATTTTGATGTATATTTACTTCGTTTCGATGTATAATTACTTCATTTTGATGTATATTTACTTTTTTTCGATGTATATTTCCTTCGTTTCGATGCATATTTACTTCATTTTGATGCATATTTACTTCATTATGATCACCATTTCCTTCGTTTCAATGCATATTTCGTTCATTTTGATGCATGTTTACTTCATTATGATTAACATTTCTTTCGTTTTGATGTATATTTCTTTCGTTTCGATGCATATGTACTTCATTTTGATGTATATTTATTTCATTACAATGAACATTTTCTTCGTTTCGATGAATATTTACTTCATTTTGATGCATATTTACTTCGTTACGATCAATATTTCCTTTGTTTCGATGTATATTTACTTCATTTTGATGCATATTTACTTCATTACGTTCAGCATTTTCTTCGTTTCGAAGCATATTCACTTCATTTTGATGTATATTTTGAATGCATATTTACTTCATTTCGATGTATGTTTCCTTCGTTTCGAAGCATATTTTTTACGTTTTGATGCATATTTACTTTTTTTCGATGCATATTTTCTTCATTTTGATGCATATTTCCTTCGTTTCGATGCATATTTAAATCATTTTGATGCATATTTACTTCATTACGATCACCATTTCCTTCGTTTCAATGCATATTTCGTTCATTTTGATGCATATTTACTTCGTTACGATCAACATTTTCTTCGTTTCGATGTATATTTCTTTAGTTTCGATGCATATGTACTTCATTTTGATGCATATTTACTTCATTACAATCAATATTTCCTTCGTTTCGATGTATATTTACTTCATTTTGATGCATATTTACTTCATTAATTTCAATATGTCCTTCGTTTCGATGCATATTTACTTCATTTTGATGCATTTTACTTCATTACATTCAACATTTTCTTCTTTTCGAAGCATATTCACATCATTTTGATATATATTTTGATGCATATTTACTTCATTTATATGTATATTTCCTTCGTTTCGATGCATATTTTCTACGTTTTGATGCATATTTACTTAATTACATTCAACATTTCCTTCGTTTCGTTGCATATTTACTTCATTTTGATGCATATTTACTTCATTACGATCAACATTTCCTTCGTTTCGATGTATATTTCTTTCGTTTCGATGCATATGTACTTCATTTTGATGTATATTTATTTCATTACAATCAACATTTCCTTCGTTTCGATGAATATTTACTTCATTTTGATGCATATTTACTTCATTACGATCAATATTTCCTTCGTTTTGATGTATATTTACTTCATTTTAATGCATATTTACTTCATTACGTTCAACATTTTCTTCGTTTCGTTGCATATATACTCCATTTCGATGCATATTTACTTCGTTATGTTCAACATTTCCTTCGTTTTGAAGAAGATTTTTTCATTTTGATGTATATTTTGATGCATCTTTACTTCATTTCGATGCATATTTCTTTCGTTTCTACGCATATTTTTTTCATTTTGATGCATATTTACTTCATTACGTTCAACATTTCCTTCGTTTCGTTGCATATTAACTCCATTTCGATCAATATTTCTTTCGTTTCGATGCATATTTACTTCATTTTGATTCATATTTACTTCATTACAATCAACATTTCCTTCGTTTCGATGCATATTTACTTCATTTTGATGCATATTTACTTGATTACGATCAACATTTCCTTCGTTTCAATGCATATTTCCTTAATTTTGATGCATATTTACTTCATTACGATCAACATTTCCTTTGTTTCGATGTATATTTCTGTCGTTTCGATGCATATGTACTTCATTTTGATGCATATTCACTTCATTACGATCAACAATTTCGGCGTTTCGATGTATATTTCTTTCATTTCGTTGCATATGTACTTCATTTTGATGCATATTAACTTCATGACAATCAACATTTCCTTCGTTTCGATGCATATTTACTTCATTTTGGTGCATATTTACTTCATTACGATCAACATTTCTTTCGTTTCAATGGATATTTACTTCATTTTGATGCATATTTACTTCATTACGTTCAACATTTCCTTCGTTTTGAAGCATATTTTCTTAATTTTGATGTATATTTTGATGCATATTTACTTCATTTCTATGCATATTTCTTTCATTTCTATGCGTATTTTCTTCATTTTAATGCATATTTAGTTCATTACGTTCAACATTTCCTTCGTTTCGTTGCATATTAACTCCATTACGATCAACATTTCCTTCATTTCGATGAATATTTACTTAATTTTGATGCATATTTACTTCATTACGATCAACATTTCCTTCATTCTGATGCAAATGAACTTCATTTCTTTCGTTTCGATGCATATTTACTTCATTTTGATGCATATTAACTTCATTACAATGAACATTTCCTTCGTTTCGATGCATATTTACTTCATTTTGGTGCATATTTACTTTATTACGATCAACATTTCTTTCGTTTCGATGGATATTTACTTCATTTTGATGCATATTTACTTCATTACGTTCAACATTTCCTTCGTTTTGAAGCATATTTTCTTAATTTTGATGTATATTTTGATGCATATTTACTTCATTTCTATGCATATTTCTTTCGTTTCTATGCGTATTTTCTTCATTTTTTTGCATATTTACTTCATTACGTTCAACATTTCCTTCGTTTCGTTGCATTTTTACTCCATTTCGATCAACATTTTCCTCGTTTCGATGAATATTTACTTAATTTTGATGCATATTTACTTCATTACGATCAAAATTTCCTTCGTTCTGATGCAAATTTACTTCATTTTGATGCATATTAACTTCATTTCGATTCGTATTTCTTTCGTTTTGATGCATATTTACTTTATTATGATGCATATTTACTTCACTACGATCAACATTTCCTTCGTTTCGATGCATATTTACTTCATTTTGATGCATATTTTGATGTACATTTACTTCATTATGATGAACATTTTCTTCGTTTTGATGTATTTTTCCTTCGTTTCGAGGTATATTTACTTCATTTTGATGCATATTTTCTTCGTTTCGATGTATATTTACTTCATTTTGATGCATATTAACTTCATTACAATCAATATTTCCTTCGTTTCGATGCATATTTACTTCATTTTGGTTCATATTTACTTCATTACGATCAACATTTCTTTCGTTTCGATGGATAATGACTTCATTTTGATGCATATTTACTTTATTACATTCAACATTTCCTTCGTTTTGAAGCATATTTTCTTAATTTTGATGTATATTTTGATGCTCTATGCATATTTCTTACATTTCTATGCGTATTTTCTTCATTTTAATGCATATTTACTTCATTTCGTTCAACATTTCCTTCGTTTCGTTGCATATTTACTCCATTTCGATCAACATTTCCTTCGTTTCGATGAATA
The DNA here is from genome assembly GCA_023678885.1 of Pogostemon cablin. NCBI lineage: Eukaryota > Viridiplantae > Streptophyta > Magnoliopsida > Lamiales > Lamiaceae > Pogostemon > Pogostemon cablin. The sequence continues at coordinate 13,656,565 of CM042984.1, forward strand.
TTTACTTCATTTTGATGCATATTTACTTCATTACGATCAACATTTCCTTCGTTCTGATGCAAATTTACTTCATTTCTTTCGTTTTGATGAATATTTACTTCATTTTGATGCATATTAACTTCATTACAATCCACATTTCCTTCGTTTCGATGCATATTTACTTCATTTTGGTGCATATTTACTTATTACGATCAACATTTCTTTCGTTTCGATGGATATTTACTTCATTTTGATGCATATTTACTTCATTACGTTCAACATTTCCTTCGTTTTGAAGCATATTTACTTCATTTCTATGCATATTTCTTTCGTTTCTATGCGTATTTTCTTCATTTTAATGCATATTTACTTCATTACGTTCAACATTTCCTTCGTTTCGTTGCATTTTTACTCCATTTCGTCAACATTTCCTTCGTTTCGATGAATATTTACTTTATTTTGATGCATATTTACTTCATTACGATCAATATTTCCTTCGTTCTGATGCAAATTAACTTCATTTTGATGCATATTTACTTCATTTCGATTCGTATTTCCTTCGTTTTGATGCATATTTACTTTATTATGATGCATATTTACTTTACTACGATCAACATTTCCTTCGTTTCGATGCATATTTACTTCATTTTGATGCATATTTTGATGTACATTTACTTCATTACGATGAACATTTCCTTAGTTTTGATGCATTTTCCTTCGTTTCGAGGTATATTTACTTCATTTTGATGCATATTTACTTCGTTTCGATGTATAATTACTTCATTTTGATCTATATTTACTTTTTTTCGATGTATATTTCCTTCGTTTCGATGCATATTTACTTCATTTTGATGCATATTTACTTCATTATGATCACCATTTCCTTCGTTTCAATGCATATTTTGTTCATTTTGATGCATGTTTACTTCATTATGATTAACATTTCCTTCGTTTTGATGTATATTTCTTTCGTTTCGATGCATATGTACTTCATTTTGATGTATATTTATTTCATTACAATTAACATTTTCTTCGTTTCGATGAATATTTACTTCATTTTGATGCATATTTACTTCGTTACGATCAATATTTCCTTTGTTTCGATGTATATTTACTTCATTTTGATGCATATTTACTTCATTACGTTCAACATTTTCTTCGTTTCGAAGCATATTCACTTCATTTTGATGTATATTTTGAAGGCATATTTACTTCATTTCGATGTATGTTTCCTTCGTTTCGAAGCATATTTTTTACGTTTTGATGCATATTTACTTTTTTTCGATGCATATTTCCTTCGTTTCGATGCATATTTCCTTCGTTTCGATGCATATTTAAATCATTTTGATGCATATTTAAATCATTTTGATGCATATTTACTTCATTACGATCACCATTTCCTTCGTTTCAATGCATATTTCGTTCATTTTGATGCATATTTACTTTGTTACGATCAACATTTTCTTCGTTTCGATGTATATTTCTTTAGTTTCGATGCATATGTACTTCATTTTGATGCATATTTACTTCATTACAATCAATATTTCCTTCGTTTCGATGTATATTTACTTCATTTTGATCCATATTTACTTCATTAATTTCAATATTTCCTTCGTTTCGATGCATATTTACTTCATTTTGATGCATTTTACTTCATTACGTTCAACATTTTCTTCTTTTCGAAGCATATTAACTTCATTTTGATATATATTTTGATGCATATTTACTTCATTTCTATGTATATTTCCTTCGTTTCGATGAATATTTTCTACGTTTTGATGCATATTTACTTAATTACATTCAACATTTCCTTCGTTTTGTTGCATATTTACTTCATTTTGATGCATATTTACTTCATTACGTTCACCATTTCCTTCGTTTCAATGCATATTTCGTTCATTTTGATGCATATTTACTTCATTACGATCAACATTTCCTTCGTTTCGATGTATATTTCTTTCGTTTCGATGCATATGTACTTCATTTTGATGTATATTTATTTCATTACAATCAACATTTCCTTCGTTTCGATGAATATTTACTTCATTTTGATGCATATTTACTTCATTACGATCAATATTTCCTTCGTTTCGATGTATATTTACTTCATTTTAATGAATATTTACTTCATTACGTTCAACATTTTCTTCGTTTCGTTGCATATATACTCCATTTCGATGCATATTTACTTCGTTATGTTCAACATTTCCTTCGTTTTGAAGAAGATTTTTTCATTTTGATGTATATTTTGATGCATCTTTACTTCATTTCGATGCATATTTCTTTCGTTTCTACGCATATTTTTTTCATTTTGATGCATATTTACTTCATTACGTTCAATATTTCCTTCGTTTCGTTGTATATTAACTCCATTTCGATCAATATTTCTTTCGTTTCGATGCATATTTACTTCATTTTGATTCATATTTACTTCATTACTATCAACATTTCCTTCGTTTCGATGCATATTTACTTCATTTTGATGCATATTTACTTCATTACGATCACAATTTCCTTCGTTTCAACGCATATTTCTTTCATTTTGATGCATATTTACTTCATTACGATCAACATTTCCTTTGTTTCGATGTATATTTCTGTCGTTTCGATGCATATGCACTTCATTTTGATGCATATTCACTTCATTACGATCAACATTTTCGTCGTTTCGATGTATATTTCTTTCATTTCGTTGCATATGTACTTCATTTTGATGCATATTAACTTCATTACAATCAACATTTCCTTCGTTTCGATGCATATTTACTTCATTTTGGTGCATATTTACTTCATTACGATCAACATTTCTTTCGTTTCAATGGATATTTACTTCATTTTGATGCATATTTACTTCATTACGTTCAACATTTCCTTCGTTTTGAAGCATATTTTCTTAATTTTGATGTATATTTTGATGCATATTTACTTCATTTCTATGCATATTTCTTTCGTTTCTATGCATATTTTCTTCATTTTAATGCATATTACTTCATTACGTTCAACATTTCCTTCGTTTTGTTGCATATTTACTCCATTTCGATTAACATTTCCTTCATTTTGATGAATATTTACTTCATTTTGATGCATATTTACTTCATTACGATCAACATTTCCTTTGTTCTGATGCAAATTTACTTCATTTTGATACATATTAACTTCATTTTGATTCGTATTTCCTTTGTTTTGATGCATATTTAGTACATAATGATGCATATTTACTCTACTACGATCAACATTTCCTTCGTTTCGATGAATATTTACTTCATTTTGATGCATATATCTTTCGTTTCGAGGTATATTTACTTCATTTTAATGCATATTTACTAAGTTTCGATGTACATTTACTTCATTTTGATGTATATTTACTTTTTTCGATGCATATTTCCTTTGTTTCGAAGCATATTTACTTCATTTTGATGCATATTTACTTCATTACGATCACCATTTCCTTCGTTTCAATGCATATTTCGTTCATTTTGATGCATATTTACTTCATTAAGATCAACATTTCCTTCGTTTCGATCTATATTTCTTTTGTTTTGATGCATATGTACTTCATTTTGATGTATATTTATTTCATTACAATCAACATTTCCTTCGTTTCGATGAATATTTACTTCATTTTGATGCATATTTACTTCATTACGATCAATATTTCCTTCGTTTCGATGTATATTTACTTCATTTTAATGAATATTTACTTCATTACGTTCAACATTTTCTTCGTTTCGTTGCATATATACTCCATTTCGATGCATATTTACTTCGTTATGTTCAACATTTCCTTCGTTTTGAAGAAGATTTTTTCATTTTGATGTATATTTTGATGCATCTTTACTTCATTTCGATGCATATTTCTTTCGTTTCTACGCATATTTTTTTCATTTTGATGCATATTTACTTCATTACGTTCAATATTTCCTTCGTTTCGTTGCATATTATCTCCATTTCGATTAATATTTCTTTCGTTTCGATGCATATTTACTTCATTTTGATTCATATTTACTTCATTACAATCAACATTTCCTTCGTTTCGATGCATATTTACTTCATTTTGATGCATATTTACTTCATTACGATCACAATTTCCTTCGTTTCAACGCATATTTCTTTCATTTTGATGCATATTTACTTCATTACGATCAACATTTCCTTTGTTTCGATGTATATTTCTGTCGTTTCGATGCATATGTACTTCATTTTGATGCATATTCACTTCATTACGATCAACATTTTCGTCGTTTCGATGTATATTTCTTTCATTTCGTTGCATATGTACTTCATTTTGATGCATATTAACTTCATTACAATCAACATTTCCTTCGTTTCGATGCATATTTACTTCATTTTGGTGCATATTTACTTCATTACGATCAACATTTCTTTCGTTTCAATGGATATTTACTTCATTTTGATGCATATTTACTTCATTACGTTCAACATTTCCTTCGTTTTGAAGCATATTTTCTTAATTTTGATGTATATTTTGATGCATATTTACTTCATTTCTATGCATATTTCTTTCGTTTCTATGCATATTTTCTTCATTTTAATGCATATTACTTCATTACGTTCAACATTTCCTTCGTTTTGTTGCATATTTACTCCATTTTGATTAACATTTCCTTCGTTTTGATGAATATTTACTTCATTTTGATGCATATTTACTTCATTACGATCAACATTTCCTTTGTTCTGATGCAAATTTACTTCATTTTGATACATATTAACTTCATTTTGATTCGTATTTCCTTTGTTTTGATGCATATTTACTACATAATGATGCATATTTATTCTACTACGATCAACATTTCCTTCGTTTCGATGAATATTTACTTCATTTTGATGCATATATCTTTCGTTTCGAGGTATATTTACTTCATTTTAATGCATATTTACTAAGTTTCGATGTACATTTACTTCATTTTGATGTATATTTACTTTTTTCGATGCATATTTCCTTTGTTTCGAAGCATATTTACTTCATTTTGATGCATATTTACTTCATTACGATCACCATTTCCTTCGTTTCAATGCATATTTCGTTCATTTTGATGCATATTTACTTCATTAAGATCAACATTTCCTTCGTTTCGATCTATATTTCTTTTGTTTTGATGCATATGTACTTCATTTTGATGTATATTTATTTCATTACAATCAACATTTCCTTCATTTCGATGAATATTTACTTCATTTTGATGCATATTTACTTCATTACGATCAATATTTCCTTCGTTTCGATGTATATTTACTTCATTTTGATGCATATTTACTTCATTACGATCAACATTTTCTTCATTTCGAAGCATATTCACTTCATTTTGATGTATATTTTGAATGCATATTTACTTCATTTCGATGTATATTTACTTCGTTTCGATGCATATTTTCTACGTTTTGATGCAAATTTACTTAATTACATTTAACATTTCCTTCGTTTCGTTGCATATTCACTTCATTTCGATCTATATTTCCTTCATTTCGATGCATATGTACTTCATTTTGATGCATATTTACTTCGTTACGGTCAACATTTCCTTCGTTTCGTAGCATATATACTCTATTTCGATGCATATTTACTTCATTATGTTCAACATTTCCTTCGTTTTGAAGCATATTTTCTTCATTTTGATGTATATTTTGATGCATATTTACTTCATTTCGAAGCATATTTCTTTCGTTTCTATGCATATTTTTTTCATTTTGATGCATATTTACTTCATTACGTTCAACATTTCCTTCGTTTCGTTGTATATTCACTCCATTTCGATCAACATTTCTTTCGTTTCGATGCATATTTAATTCATTTTGATGCATATTTACTTCATTACAATCAACATTTCCTTCGTTCCGATGCATATTTACTTAATTTTGATGCATATTTACTTCATTAAGATCACCATTTCCTTCGTTTCAATGCATATTTCTTTCATTTTGATGCATATTTACTTCATTACGATCAACATTTTCAACGTTTCGATGTATATTTCTTTCATTTCATTGCATATGTACTTCATTTTGATGCATATTAACTTCATTACAATCAACATTTCCATCGTTTCGATGCATATTTACTTAATTTTGGTCCATATTTACTTCATTTTGGTGCATATTTACTTCGTTTCAATGCATATTTCCTTCATTTTGATTCATTACGATCAACATTTCCTTTGTTTCGATGTATATTTCTTTCATTTCGATGCATATGTACTTTATTTTGATGCATATTTACTTCATTACGATCAACATTTCCTTCGTTTCGATATATATTTCTTTCAATTCGTTGCATATGTACTTCATTTTGATGCATATTAACTTAATTACAATCAACATTTCCTTCGTTTCGATACATATTTACTTCATTTCGATGCATATTTACTTCATTACGATCAACATTTCCTTCATTTTGATGGATATTTACTTCATTTTGATGCATATTTACTTCATTACGTTCAACATTTCCTTCGTTTTGAAGCATATTTTCTTAATTTGATGTATATTTTGATGCATATTTACTTCATTTCTATGCATATTTCTTTCGTTTCTATGCATATTTTCGTAATTTTAATGCACTTACTTCATTACGTTCAACATTTCCTTCGTTTCGTTGCATATTTACTCCATTTTGATCAACATTTCCTTCATTTCGATGAATATTTACTTCATTTTGATGCATATTACTTCATTACGATCAAGATTTCCTTTGTTCTGATGCAAATTTACTTCATTTTGATGAATATTTACTTCATTTCGATTCGTATTTCCTTCGTTTTGATGCATATTTACTTTATTTCGATTCGTATTTCCTTCGTTTTGATGCATATTTACTTCATTACGATCAAGATTTCCTTAGTTCTGATGCAAATTTACTTCATCTTGATGCATATTTTCTTCATTTTGACTCGTATTTCCTTCGTTTTGACGCATATTTACTTCATTATGATGCATATTTACTTCACTACGATCAATATTTCCTTCGTTTCGATGCATATTTACTTCATTTTGATGCATATTTTGATGTACATTTACTTCATTACAATCAACATTTCCTTCGTTTTGATGCATATTTCCTTCGTTTCGAGGTATATTTACTTCATTTTGATGTATATTTACTTCGTTTCGATGTATATTTACTTCATTTTGATGTATATTTACTTTTTTTCGATGCATATTTCCTTCGTTTCGATGCATATTTACTTCATTTTGATGCATATTTACTTCATTACGATCACCATTTCCTTCGTTTCAATGCATATTTCGTTCATTTTGATGCATATTTACTTCATTACGATCAACATTTCCTTCGTTTCGATGCATATGTACTTCATTTTGATGCATATTTATTTCATTACAATTAACATTTCCTTCGTTTCGATGAATATTTACTTCATTTTGATGCATATTTACTTCATTACAATCAATATTTCCTTCGTTTTGATATATATTTACTTCATTTTGATGCATATTTACTTCATTACGTTCCACATTTTCTTCGTTTAGAAGCATATTCACTTCATTTTGATGTATATTTTGATGCATATTTACTTCGTTTCGATGCATATTTCCTTTGTTTCGATGCATATTTTCTACGTTTTGATGCATCTTTAATTAATTACATTTAACATTACCTTCGTTTCATTACATATTTACTTCATTTCGATCAGCATTTCCTTCATTTCGATGCATATGTACTTCATTTTGATTAATATTTACTTCATTACGATCAATATTTCCTTCGTTTTGATTCATATGTACTTCATTTTGATGCATATTTACTTTATTACGATTAACATTTCCTTCGTTTTGAAGCATATTTTCTTCATTTTGATGTATATTTTGATGCATATTTACTTCATTTCGATGCATATTTCTTTCATTTCTATGCATATTTTCTTCATTTTGATGCATATTTACCTATATTACGTTCAACATTTCCTTCGTTTCGTTGCATATTCACTCCATTTCGATCAACATTTCCTTCGTTTCGATGCATATTTACTTCATTTTGATGCATATTTACTTGATTACGATCAACATTTCCTTCGTTTCAATGCATATTTCCTTAATTTTGATGCATATTTACTTCATTACGATCAACATTTCCTTTGTTTCGATGTATATTTCTGTCGTTTCGATGCATATGTACTTCATTTTGATGCATATTCACTTCATTACGATCAATATTTTCGTCGTTACGATGTATATTTCTTTCATTTCGTTGCATATGTACTTCATTTTGATGCATATTAACTTCATTACAATCAACATTCCTTCGTTTCGATGCATATTTACTTCATTTTGGTGCATATTTACTTCATTACGATCAACATTTCTTTCCATTCAATGGATATTTACTTCATTTTGATGCATATTTACTTCGTTACGTTCAACATTTCCTTCGTTTTGAAGCATATTTTCTTAATTTTGATGAATATTTTGATGCATATTTACTTCATTTCTATGCATATTTCTTTCGTTTCTATGCATATTTTCTTCATTTTAATGCATATTTACTTCATTACGTTCAACATTTCCTTCGTTTTGTTGCATATTTACTCCATTTCGATTGACATTTCCTTCGTTTTGATGAATATTTACTTCATTTTGATGCATATTTACTTCATTACGATCAACATTTCCTTCGTTCTGATGCAAATTTACTTCATTTTGATACATATTAACTTCATTTCGATTCGTATTTCCTTTGTTTTGATGCATATTTACTACATAATGATGGATATTTACTTTACTACGATCAACATTTCCTTCGTTTCGATGAATATTTACTTCATTTTGATGCATATATCTTTCGTTTCGAGGTATATTTACTTCATTTTAATGCATATTTACTAAGTTTCGATGTATATTTACTTCATTTTGATGTATATTTACTTTTTTCGATGCATATTTCCTTTGTTTCGAAGCATATTTACTTCATTTTGATGCATATTTACTTCATTACGATCACCATTTCCTTCGTTTCAATGCATATTTCGTTCATTTTGATGCATATTTACTTCATTAAGATCAACATTTCCTCGTTTCGATGTATATTTCTTTTGTTTTGATGCATATGTACTTCATTTTGATGTATATTTATTTCATTACAATCAACATTTCCTTCGTTTCGATGAATATTTACTTCATTACGATCAATATTTCCTTCGTTTCGATGTATATTTACTTCATTTTGATGCATATTTACTTCATTACGATCAACATTTTCTTCATTTCAAAGCATATTCACTTCATTTTGATGTATACTTTGAATGCATATTTACTTCATTTCGATGTATATTTACTTCGTTTCGATGCATATTTTCTACGTTTTGATGCAAATTTACATAATTACATTTAACATTTCCTTCGTTTCGTTGCATATTCACTTCATTTCGATCAATATTTCCTTCATTTCGATGCATATGTACTTCATTTTGATGCATATTTACTTCATTACGGTCAACATTTCCTTCGTTTCGTAGCATATATACTCTATTTCGATGCATATTTACTTCATTATGTTCAACATTTCCTTCGTTTTGAAGCATATTTTCTTCATTTTGATGTATATTTTGATGCATATTTACTACATTTCGAAGCATATTTCTTTCGTTTCTATGCATATTTTTTTCATTTTGATGCATATTTACTTCATTACGTTCAACATTTCCTTCGTTTCGTTGTATATTCACTCCATTTCGATCAACATTTCTTTCGTTTCGATGCATATTTAATTCATTTTGATGCATATTTACTTCATTACAATCAACATTTCCTTCGTTCTGATGCATATTTACTTCATTTTGATGCATATTTACTTCATTACGATCACCATTTCCTTCGTTTCAATGCATATTTCTTTCATTTTGATGCATATTTACTTCATTACGATCAACATTTTCAACGTTTCGATGTATATTTCTTTCATTTCATTGCATATGTACTTCATTTTGATGCATATTAACTTCATTACAATCAACAATTCCATCAATTCGATGCATATTTACTTAATTTTGGTCCATATTTACTACATTTTGGTGCATATTTACTTCGTTTCAATGCATATTTCCTTCATTTTGATTCATTACGATCAACATTTCCTTTGTTTCGATGTATATTTCTTTCATTTCGATGCATATGTACTTTATTTTGATGCATATTTACTTCATTACGATCAACATTTCCTTCGTTTCAATGCATATTTCTTTCATTTTGATGCATATTTACTTCATTACGATCAACATTTTCAACATTTCGATGTATATTTCTTTCATTTCATTGCATATGTACTTCATTTTGATGCATATTAACTTCATTACAATCAACATTTCCATCGTTTCGATGCATATTTACTTAATTTTGGTCCATATTTACTTCATTTTGGTGCATATTTACTTCGTTTCAATGCATATTTCCTTCATTTTGATTCATTACGATCAACATTTCCTTTGTTTCGATGTATATTTCTTTCATTTCGATGCATATGTACTTTATTTTGATGCATATTTACTTCATTACGATCAACATTTCCTTCGTTTCGATATATATTTCTTTCAATTCGTTGCATATGTACTTCATTTTGATGCATATTAACTTAATTACAATCAACATTTCTTTCGTTTCGATACATATTTACTTCATTTCGATGCATAATTACTTCATTACGATCAACATTTCCTTCATTTCGATGGATATTTACTTCATTTTGATGCATATTTACTTCATTACGTTCAACATTTCCTTCGTTTTGAAGCATATTTTCTTAATTTGATGTATATTTTGATGCATATTTACTTCATTTCTATGCATATTTCTTTCGTTTCTATGCATATTTTCGTAATTTTAATGCACTTACTTCATTACGTTCAACATTTCCTTCGTTTCGTTGCATATTTACTCCATTTTGATCAACATTTCCTTCATTTCGATGAATATTTACTTCATTTTGATGCATATTACTTCATTACGATCAAGATTTCCTTTGTTCTGATGCAAATTTACTTCATTTTGATGAATATTTACTTCATTTCGATTCGTATTTCCTTCGTTTTGATGCATATTTACTTTATTTCGATTCGTATTTCCTTCGTTTTGATGCATATTTACTTCATTACGATCAAGATTTCCTTAGTTCTGATGCAAATTTACTTCATCTTGATGCATATTTTCTTCATTTTGACTCGTATTTCCTTCGTTTTGACGCATATTTACTTCATTATGATGCATATTTACTTCACTACGATCAATATTTCCTTCGTTTCGATGCATATTTACTTCATTTTGATGCATATTTTGATGTACATTTACTTCATTACAATCAACATTTCCTTCGTTTTGATGCATATTTCCTTCGTTTCGAGGTATATTTACTTCATTTTGATGTATATTTACTTCGTTTCGATGTATATTTACTTCATTTTGATGTATATTTACTTTTTTTCGATGCATATTTCCTTCGTTTCGATGCATATTTACTTCATTTTGATGCATATTTACTTCATTACGATCACCATTTCCTTCGTTTCAATGCATATTTCGTTCATTTTGATGCATATTTACTTCATTACGATCAACATTTCCTTCGTTTCGATGCATATGTACTTCATTTTGATGCATATTTATTTCATTACAATTAACATTTCCTTCGTTTCGATGAATATTTACTTCATTTTGATGCATATTTACTTCATTAAAATCAATATTTCCTTCGTTTTGATATATATTTACTTCATTTTGATGCATATTTACTTCATTACGTTCCACATTTTCTTCGTTTAGAAGCATATTCACTTCATTTTGATGTATATTTTGATGCATATTTACTTCGTTTCGATGCATATTTCCTTTGTTTCGATGCATATTTTCTACGTTTTGATGCATCTTTAATTAATTACATTTAACATTACCTTCGTTTCATTACATATTTACTTCATTTCGATCAGCATTTCCTTCATTTCGATGCATATGTACTTCATTTTGATTAATATTTACTTCATTATGATCAATATTTCCTTCGTTTTGATTCATATGTACTTCATTTTGATGCATATTTACTTTATTACGATTAACATTTCCTTCGTTTTGAAGCATATTTTCTTCATTTTGATGTATATTTTGATGCATATTTACTTCATTTCGATGCATATTTCTTTCATTTCTATGCATATTTTCTTCATTTTGATGCATATTTACCTATATTACGTTCAACATTTCCTTCGTTTCGTTGCATATTCACTCCATTTCGATCAACATTTCCTTCGTTTCGATGCATATTTACTTCATTTTGATGCATATTTACTTGATTACGATCAACATTTCCTTCGTTTCAATGCATATTTCCTTAATTTTGATGCATATTTACTTCATTACGATCAACATTTCCTTTGTTTCGATGGATATTTCTGTCGTTTCAATGCATATGTACTTCATTTTGATGCATATTCACTTCATTACGATCAATATTTTCGTCGTTTCGATGTATATTTCTTTCATTTTGTTGCATATGTACTTCATTTTGATGCATATTAACTTCATTACAATCAACATTCCTTCGTTTCGATGCATATTTACTTCATTTTGGTGCATATTTACTTCATTACGATCAACATTTCTTTCCATTCAATGGATATTTACTTCATTTTGATGCATATTTACTTCGTTACGTTCAACATTTCCTTCGTTTTGAAGCATATTTTCTTAATTTTGATGAATATTTTGATGCATATTTACTTCATTTCTATGCATATTTCTTTCGTTTCTATGCATATTTTCTTCATTTTAATGCATATTTACTTCATTACGTTCAACATTTCCTTCGTTTTGTTGCATATTTACTCCATTTCGATTGACATTTCCTTCGTTTTGATGAATATTTACTTCATTTTGATGCATATTTACTTCATTACGATCAACATTTCCTTCGTTCTGATGCAAATTTACTTCATTTTGATACATATTAACTTCATTTCGATTCGTATTTCCTTTGTTTTGATGCATATTTACTACATAATGATGCATATTTACTTTACTACGATCAACATTTCCTTCGTTTCGATGAATATTTACTTCATTTTGATGCATATATCTTTCGTTTCGAGGTATATTTACTTCATTTTAATGCATATTTACTAAGTTTCGATGTATATTTACTTCATTTTGATGTATATTTACTTTTTTCGATGCATATTTCCTTTGTTTCGAAGCATATTTACTTCATTTTGATGCATATTTACTTCATTACGATCACCATTTCCTTCGTTTCAATGCATATTTCGTTCATTTTGATGCATATTTACTTCATTAAGATCAACATTTCCTCGTTTCGATGTATATTTCTTTTGTTTTGATGCATATGTACTTCATTTTGATGTATATTTATTTCATTACAATCAACATTTCCTTCGTTTCGATGAATATTTACTTCATTACGATCAATATTTCCTTCGTTTCGATGTATATTTACTTCATTTTGATGCATATTTACTTCATTACGATCAACATTTTCTTCATTTCAAAGCATATTCACTTCATTTTGATGTATATTTTGAATGCATATTTACTTCATTTCGATGTATATTTACTTCGTTTCGATGCATATTTTCTACGTTTTGATGCAAATTTACTTAATTACATTTAACATTTCCTTCGTTTCGTTGCATATTCACTTCATTTCGATCAATATTTCCTTCATTTCGATGCATATGTACTTCATTTTGATGCATATTTACTTCATTACGGTCAACATTTCCTTCGTTTCGTAGCATATATACTCTATTTCGATGCATATTTACTTCATTATGTTCAACATTTCCTTCGTTTTGAAGCATATTTTCTTCATTTTGATGTATATTTTGATGCATATTTACTACATTTCGAAGCATATTTCTTTCGTTTCTATGCATATTTTTTTCATTTTGATGCATATTTACTTCATTACGTTCAACATTTCCTTCGTTTCGTTGTATATTCACTCCATTTCGATCAATATTTCTTTCGTTTCGATGCATATTTAATTCATTTTGATGCATATTTACTTCATTACAATCAACATTTCCTTCGTTCCGATGCATATTTATTTCATTTTGATGCATATTTACTTCATTACGATCACCATTTCCTTCGTTTCAATGCATATTTCTTTCATTTTGATGCATATTTACTTTATTACGATCAACATTTTCAACGTTTCGATGTATATTTCTTTCATTTCATTGCATATGTACTTCATTTTGATGCATATTAACTTCATTACAATCAACAATTCCATCGTTTCGATGCATATTTACTTAATTTTGGTCCATATTTACTATATTTTGTGCATATTTACTTCGTTTCAATGCATATTTCCTTCATTTTGATTCATTACGATCAACATTTCCTTTGTTTCGATGTATATTTCTTTCATTTCGATGCATATGTACTTTATTTTGATGCATATTTACTTCATTACGATCAACATTTCCTTCGTTTCGATATATATTTCTTTCAATTCGTTGCATATGTACTTCATTTTGATGCATATTAACTTAATTACAATCAACATTTCCTTCGTTTCGATACATATTTACTTCATTTCGATGCATATTTACTTCATTACGATCAACATTTCCTTCATTTTGATGGATATTTACTTCATTTTGATGCATATTTACTTCATTACGTTCAACATTTCCTTCGTTTTGAAGCATATTTTCTTAATTTGATGTATATTTTGATGCATATTTACTTCATTTCTATGCATATTTCTTTCGTTTCTATGCATATTTTCGTAATTTTAATGCACTTACTTCATTACGTTCAACATTTCCTTCGTTTCGTTGCATATTTACTCCATTTTGATCAACATTTCCTTCATTTCGATGAATATTTACTTCATTTTGATGCATATTACTTCATTACGATCAAGATTTCCTTCGTTCTGATGCAAATTTACTTCATTTTGATGCATATTTACTTCATTTTGATTCGTATTTCCTTTGTTTTGATGCATATTTACTTTATTTCGATTCGTATTTCCTTCGTTTTGATGCATATTTACTTCATTACGATCAAGATTTTCTTCGTTCTGATGCAAATTTACTTCATCTTGATGCATATTTACTTCATTTTGACTCGTATTTCCTTCGTTTTGACGCATATTTACTTCATTATGATGCATATTTACTTCACTACGATCAATATTTGCTTCGTTTCGATGCATATTTACTTCATTTTGATGCATATTTTGATGTACATTTACTTCATTACAATCAACATTTCCTTCGTTTTGATGCATATTTCCTTCGTTTCGGGTATATTTACTTCATTTTGATGTATATTTACTTCGTTTCGATGTATATTTACTTCATTTTGATGTATATTTACTTTTTTTCGATGCATATTTCCTACGTTTCGATGCATATTTACTTCATTTTGATGCATATTTACTTCATTACGATCACCATTTCCTTCGTTTCAATGCATATTTCGTTCATTTTGATGCATATTTACTTCATTACGATCAACATTTCCTTCGTTTCGATGCATAAGTACTTCATTTTGATGCATATTTATTTCATTACAATTAACATTTCCTTCGTTTCGATGAATATTTACTTCATTTTGATGCATATTTACTTCATTACAATCAATATTTCCTTCGTTTTGATGTATATTTACTTCATTTTGATGCATATTTACTTCATTACGTTCCACATTTTCTTCGTTTAGAAGCATATTCACTTCATTTTGATGTATATTTTGATGCATATTTACTTCGTTTCGATGCATATTTCCTTTGTTTCGATGCATATTTTCTACGTTTTGATGCATCTTTAATTAATTACATTTAACATTACCTTCGTTTCATTACATATTTACTTCATTTCGATCAGCATTTCCTTCATTTCGATGCATATGTACTTCATTTTGATTAATATTTACTTCATTACGATCAATATTTCCTTCGTTTTGATTCATATGTACTTCATTTTGATGCATATTTACTTCATTACGATTAACATTTCCTTCGTTTTGAAGCATATTTTCTTCATTTTGATGTATATTTTGATGCATATTTACTTCATTTCGATGCATATTTCTTTCATTTCTATGCATATTTTCTTCATTTTGATGCATATTTAAATATATTACGTTCAACATTTCCTTCGTTTCGTTGCATATTCACTCCATTTCGATCAACATTTCCTTCGTTTCGATGCATATTTACTTCATTTTGATGCATATTTACTTGATTACGATCAACATTTCCTTCGTTTCAATGCATATTTCCTTAATTTTGATGCATATTTACTTCATTACGATCAACATTTCCTTTGTTTCGATGTATATTTCTGTCGTTTCGATGCATATGTACTTCATTTTGATGCATATTCACTTCATTACGATCAACATTTTCGTCGTTTCGATGTATATTTCTTTCATTTCGTTGCATATGTACTTCATTTTGATGCATATTAACTTCATTACAATCAACATTTCCTTCGTTTCGATGCATATTTACTTCATTTTGGTGCATATTTACTTCATTACGATCAACATTTCTTTCGTTTCAATGGATATTTACTTCATTTTGATGCATATTTACTTCATTACGTTCAACATTTCCTTCGTTTTGAAGCATATTTTCTTAATTTTGATGTATATTTTGATGCATATTTACTTCATTTCTATTCATATTTCTTTCGTTTCTATGCATATTTTCTTCATTTTAATGCATATTTACTTCATTACGTTCAACATTTCCTTCGTTTTGTTGCATATTTACTCCATTTAGATTGACATTTCCTTCGTTTTGATGAATATTTACTTCATTTTGATGCATATTTACTTCATTACGATCAACATTTCCTTCGTTCTGATGCAAATTTACTTCATTTTGATACATATTAACTTCATTTCGATTCGTATTTCCTTTGTTTTGATGCATATTTACTACATAATGATGCATATTTACTTTACTACGATCAACATTTCCTTCGTTTCGATGAATATTTACTTCATTTTGATGCATATATCTTTCGTTTCGAGGTATATTTATTTCATTTTAATGCATATTTACTAAGTTTCGATGTATATTTACTTCATTTTGATGTATATTTACTTTTTTCGATGCATATTTCCTTTGTTTCGAAGCATATTTACTTCATTTTGATGCATATTTACTTCATTACGATCACCATTTCCTTCGTTTCAATGCATATTTCGTTCATTTTGATGCATATTTACTTCATTAAGATCAACATTTCCTTTGTTTCGATGTATATTTCTTTTGTTTTGATGCATATGTACTTCATTTTGACGTATATTTATTTCATTATAATCAACATTTCCTTCGTTTCGATGAATATTTACTTCATTTTGATGCTTATTTACTTCATTACGATCAATATTTCCTTCGTTTCGATGTATATTTACTTCATTTTGATGCATATTTACTTCATTACGGTCAACATTTTCTTCATTTCGAAGCATATTCACTTCATTTTGATGTATATTTTGAATGCATATTTACTTCATTTCGATGTATATTTACTTCGTTTCGATGAATATTTTCTACGTTTTGATGCAAATTTACTTAATTACATTTAACATTTCCTTCGTTTCGTTGCATATTCACTTCATTTCGATCAATATTTCCTTCATTTCGATGCATATGTACTTCATTTTGATGCATATTTACTTCGTTACGGTCAACATTTTCTTCGTTTCGTAGCATATATACTCTATTTCGATGCATATTTACTTCATTATGTTCAACATTTCCTTCGTTTTGAAGCATATTTTCTTCATTTTGATGTATATTTTGATGCATATTTACTTCATTTCGAAGCATATTTCTTTCGTTTCTATGCATATTATTTTCATTTTGATGCATATTTACTTCATTACGTTCAACATTTCCTTCGTTTCATTGTATATTCACTCCATTTCGATCAACATTTCTTTCGTTTCGATGCATATTTAATTCATTTTGATGCATATTTACTTCATTACAATCAACATTTCCTTCGTTCCGATGCATATTTACTTCATTTTGATGCATATTTACTTCATTACGATCACCATTTCCTTCGTTTCAATGCATATTTCTTTCATTTTGATGCATATTTACTTCATTACGATCAACATTTTCAACGTTTCGATGTATATTTTTTCATTTCATTGCATATGTACTTCATTTTGATGCATATTAACTTCATTACAATCAACATTTCCATCGTTTCGATGCATATTTACTTAATTTTGGTCCATATTTACTTCATTTTGGCGCATATTTACTTCGTTTCAATGCATATTTCCTTCATTTTGATTCATTACGATCAACATTTCCTTTGTTTCGATGTATATTTCTTTCATTTCGATGCATATGTACTTTATTTTGATGCATATTTACTTCATTACGATCAACATTTCCTTCGTTTCGATATATATTTCTTTCAATTCGTTGCATATGTACTTCATTTTGATGCATATTAACTTAATTACAATCAACATTTCCTTCGTTTCGATACATATTTACTTCATTTCGATGCATATTTACTTCATTACGATCAACATTTCCTTCATTTCGATGGATATTTACTTCATTTTGATGCATATTTACTTCATTACGTTCAACATTTCCTTCGTTTTGAAGCATATTTTCTTAATTTGATGTATATTTTGATGCATATTTACTTCATTTCTATGCATTTTTCTTTCGTTTCTATGCATATTTTCGTAATTTTAATGCACTTACTTCATTACGTTCAACATTTCCTTCGTTTCGTTGCATATTTACTCCATTTTGATCAACATTTCCTTCATTTCGATGAATATTTACTTCATTTTGATGCATATTACTTCATTACGATCAAGATTTCCTTCGTTCTGATGCAAATTTACTTCATTTTGATGCATATTTACTTCATTTCGATTCGTATTTCCTTCGTTTTGATGCATATTTACTTTTTTTCGATTCGTATTTTCTTCATTTTGATGCATATTTACTTCATTACGATCAAGATTTCCTTCGTTCTGATGCAAATTTACTTCATCTTGATGCATATTTATTTCATTTTGAGTCGTATTTCCTTCGTTTTGACGCATATTTACTTCATTATGATGCATATTTACTTCACTACGATCAATATTTCCTTCGTTTCGATGCATATTTACTTCATTTTGATGCATATTTTGATGTACATTTACTTCATTACGATCAACATTTCCTTCGTTTTGATGCATATTTCCTTCGTTTCGAGGTATATTTACTTCATTTTGATGTATATTTACTTCGTTTCGATGTATATTTACTTCATTTTGATGTATATTTATTTTTTTCAATGCATATTTCCTTCGTTTCGATGCATATTTACTTCATTTTGATGCATATTTACTTCATTACGATCACCATTTCCTTCGTTTCAATGCATATTTCGTTTATTTTGATGCATATTTACTTCATTACGATCAACATTTCCTTCGTTTCGATGCATATGTACTTCATTTTGATGCATATTTATTTCATTACAATTAACATTTCCTTCATTTCGATGAATATTTACTTCATTTTGATGCCTATTTACTTCATTACAATCAATATTTCCTTCGTTTTGATGTATATTTACTTCATTTTGATGCATATTTACTTCATCACGTTCAATATTTTCTTCGTTTAGAAGCATATTCACTTCATTTTGATGTATATTTTGATGCATATTTACATCGTTTCGATGCATATTTCCTTTGTTTCGATGCATATTTTCTACGTTTTGATGCATATTTAATTAATTACATTTAACATTACCTTCGTTTCATTACATATTTACTTCATTTCGATCAGCATTTCCTTCGTTTCGATGCATATGTACTTCATTTTGATTAATATTTACTTCATTACGATCAATATTTCCTTCGTTTCGATTCATATGTACTTCATTTTGATGCATATTTACTTCATTACGATCAAAATTTCCTTCGTTTTGAAGCATATTTTATTAATTTTGATGTATATTTACTTCATTTCGATGCATATTTCTTTCATTTCTATGCATATTTTCTTCATTTTGATGCATATTTACCTATATTACGTTCAACATTTCCTTCGTTTTGTTGCATATTCACTCCATTTCGATCAACATTTCCTTCGTTTCGATGCATATTTACTTCATTTTGATGCATATTTACTTGATTACGATCAACATTTCCTTCGTTTCAATGCATATTTCCTTCATTTTGATGCATATTTACTTCATTACGATCAACATTTCCTTTGCTTCGATGTATATTTCTGTCGTTTCGATGCATATGTACTTCATTTTGATGCATATTCACTTCATTACGATCAACATTTTCTTCGTTTCGATGTATATTACTTTAATTTCATTGCATATGTACATCATTTTGATGCATATTAACTTCAATACAATCAACATTTCCTTCGTTTCGATGCATATTTACTTTTTTTTATGCATATTTACTTCATTACGATCAACATTTCCTTCGTTTCGATGGATATTTACTTCATTTTGTTGCATATTTACTTCATTACGATCAACATTTCCTTTATTTTGAAGCATATTTTCTTAATTTTGATGTATATTTTGATGCATATTTACTTTGTTTCGATGGATATTTCTTTCGTTCTATGATATTTTCTTCATTTTGATGCATATTTACTTCATTATGTTCAACATTTCCTTCGTTTTGTTGCATATTTACTCCATTTCAATCAACATTTCCTTCGATTCGATGAATATTTACTTCATTTTGATGCATATTTACTTCATTACGATTAACATTTCCTTCGTTTTGATGCATATTTACTTCATTTTGATAAATATTTACTTCATTTCTATTCGTATTTCCTTCGTTTTGATGCATATTTTGATGCATATTTTGATGTACATTTACTTCATTACGATCAACATTTTCTTCGTTTCGATGCATATTTTCTTCGTTTCAAGGTATATTTACTTCATTTTTATGAATATTTACTTCGTTTCGATGTATATTAACTTCATTTTTATGTATATTTACATTTTTTCGATGCAAATTTCCTTCGTTTTGATGCGTATTTACTACATTTTGATGCATATTTACTTCATTACGATCACCATTTCCTTCATTTCAATGCATATTTCGTTCATTTTGATGTATATTTATTTCATTACAATCAACATTTCCTTCGTTTCGATGAATATTTATTTCATTTTGATGCATATTTACTTCATTATGATCAATATTTCCTTCGTTTCAATGTATATTTACTTCATTTTTATGCATATTTACTTCATTACGTTCAACATTTTCTTCGTTTCGAAGCATATTCACTTCATTTTGATATATATTTTGAATGCATATTTACTTCATTTCGATGTATATTTCCTTCGTTTCGATGCATATTTTCTACGTTTTGATGCATATTTACTTAATTATATTTAACATTTCCTTCGTTTCGTTGCATATTTACTTCATTTCGATCAATATTTCCTTCGTTTCGATGCATATGTACTTCATTTTGATGCATATTTTCTTCATTGCGATCAACATTTCCTTCGTTTCGTTGCATATATACTCCATTTCGATGCATATTTACTTCATTATGTTCAACATTTCCTTCGTTTTGAAGCAGATTTCTTCATTTTGATGTATATTTTGATGCATATTTACTTCATTTCGATGCATATTTCTTTCGTTTCTATTCATACTTTTTTTCATTTTGATTCATATTTACTTCATTACGTTCAACATTTCCTTCGTTTCGTTGCATATTCACTCCATTTCGATCAACATTTATTTCGTTTCGATGCAAATTTACTTCATTTTGATGCATATTTTCTTTATTACAATCAACCTTTCCTTCGTTTCGATGTATATTTACTTCAATTTGATGCATATTTACTTCATTACGATCACCATTTCCTTCGTTTCAATGCATATTTCCTTCATTTTGATGCAGATTTACTTTATTACGATCAACATTTCCTTTGTTTCGATGTATATTTCTGTCGTTTCGATGCATATGTACTACATTTTGATGCATATTCACTTCATTACGATCAACATTTTCGTCGTTTCGATGTATATTTCTTTCATTTCATTGCATATGTACTTCATTTTGATGCATATTAACTTCATTACAATCAACATTTCCTTTGTTTCGATCCATTTTTACTTCATTTTGGTGCATATTTACTTCATTACGATCAACATTTCTTTCGTTTCGATGGATATTTACTTCATTTTGATGCATATTTAGTTCATTACGTTCAACATTTCCTTCGTTTTGAAGTATATTTTCTTAATTTTGATGTATATTTTGATGCTTATTTACTTCATTTCTATGCATATTTCTTTCGTTTCTATGCATATTTTCTTCATTTTAATGCATATTTACTTCATTACGTTCAACATTTTCTTCGTTTCGTTGCATATTTACTCCATTTCGATTAACATTTTCTTCGTTTCGATAAATATTTACTTCATTTTGATGCTTATTTATTTTATTACGATCAACAATTCCTTCGTTCTGATGCAAATTTACTTCATTTTGATGCATATTTACTTCATTTCGATTCATATTTCCCTCGTTTTGATGCATATTTACTTCATTATGATGCATATTTACTTCACTACGATCAACATTTCCTTCGTTTCGATGCATATTTACTTCATTTTGATGCATATTTTGATGTACATTTACTTCATTAAGATCAACATTTCCTCCGTTTTGTGCATATTTCCATCGTTCCGAGGTATATTTACTTCATTTTGATGCATATTTACTTCATTTCGATGTATATTTACTTCATTTTGATGTATATTTACTTTTTTTCGATGCATATTTCCTTCGTTTTGATGCATATTTACTTCATTTTGATGCATATTTACTTCATTACGATCACCATTCCTTCGTTTCAATGCATATTTCCTTCATTTTGATGCATATTTACTTCATTACGTTCAACATTTTCTTCGTTTCAAAGCATATTCACTTCATTTTGATATATATTTCGATGCATATTTACTTCATTTCGATGTATATTTCCTTCATTTCGATGCATATTTTCTACGTTTTAATGCATATTTACTTAATTACATTCAACATTTCCTTCGTTTCGTTGCATATTTACTTCATTTCGATCAACATTTCCTTCGTTTCGATGCATATGTACTTCATTTTGATGCAAATTTACTTCATTACAATCCACATTTCCTTCATTTTGATGCATATTTACTTCATTACGATCAATATTTCCTTTGTTTCGATGTATATTTACTTTATTTTGATGCATATTTACTTCATTACGTTCAACATTTTCTTCGTTTCGAAGCATATTCACTTCATTTTGATGTATATTTTGAATGCATATTTACTTCATTTCGATGTATATTTCCTTCGTTTCGAAGCATATTTTCTACGTTTTGATGCATATTTACTTTTTTTCGATGCATATTTCCTTCGTTTCGATGCATATTTCCTTCGTTTCGATGGATATTTAAATCATTTTGATGCATATTTCGTTCATTTTGATGCATATTTACTTCGTTACGATCAACATTTCCTTCGTTTCGATGTATATTTCTTTCGTTTCGATACATATGTACTTCATTTTGATGCATATTTACTTCATTACAATCAATATTTCCTTCGTTTCGATGTATATTTACTTCATTTTGATGCATATTTAATTCATTAATTTCAATATTTCCTTCGTTTCGATGCATATTTACTTCATTTTGATGCATTGTACTTTATTACATTCAACATTTTCTTCGTTTCGAAGCATATTCACTTCATTTTGATATATATTTTGATGCATATTTACTTCATTTCTATGTACATTTCCTTCGTTTCGATGCATATTTACATCATTTTGATGCATATTTACTTCATTACGATCACCATTTCCTTCGTTTCAATGCATATTTCGTTCATTTTGATGCATATTTACTTCATTACGATCAATGTTTCCTTCGTTTCGATGTATATTTCTTTCGTTTCGATACATATGTACTTCATTTAGATGCATATTTACTTCATTACAATCAACATTTCCTTCGTTTTGATGTATATTTACTTCATTTTGATGCATATTTACTTCATTAATTTCAATATTTCCTTCGTTTCGATGCATATTTACTTCATTTTGATGCATCTTACTTCATTACGTTCAACATTTTCTTCGTTTCGAAGCATATTCACTTAATTTTGATATATATTTTGATGCATATTTACTTCGTTTCGATGTATATTTTTGATGCATATTTACTTAATTACGTTCAACATTTCCTTCGTTTCGTTGCATATTTACTTCATTTCGATCAACATTTCCTTCGTTTCGATGCATATGTACTTTATTTTGATGCAAATTTACTTCATTACAATCTACATTTCCTTCGTTTCGATGCATATTTACTTCATTTGATGTATATTTACAACATTAAGTTCAACATTTCCTTCGTTTTGAATCATATTTTCTTCATTTTGAAGTATATTTTGATGCATATTTACTTCATTTTAATGTATATTTTGATGCATATTTACTTCATTTCGATGCATATTTCTTTCGTTTCTATGCATATTTTTTTCATTTTGATGCATATTTACTTCATTACGTTCAACATATCCTTCGTTTCGATGCATATTCACTCCATTTCGATCAACATTTCTTTCCTTTTGATGCATATTTACTTCATTTTGATGTATATTTACCTCATTACAAACAACATTTCCTTCGTTCCGATGCATATTTACTTCATTACGATCACCGTTCCCTTCGTTTCAATGCAAATTTTCTTCATTTTGATGCATATTTACTTCATTACGATCAACATTTCCTTTGTTTCGATGTATATTTCAATCGTTTTGATGCATATGTACTTCATTTTGATGCATATTCACTTCATTACGATCAAGATTTTCGTCGTTTCGATGTATATTTCTTTCATTTCGTTGCATATGTACTTCATTTTGATGCATATTAAGTTCATTACAATCAATATTTCCTTAGTTTCGATGCATATTTACTTCATTTTGGTTCATATTTACTTCATTACGATCAACATTTCTTTCGTTTCGATGGATATTTACTTCATTTTGATGCATATTTACTTCATTACGTTCAACATTTCCTTCATTTTGAAGCATATTTTCTTAATTTTGATGTATATTTTGATGCTCTATGCATATTTCTTACATTTTTATGCGTATTTTCTTCATTTTAATGCATATTTACTTCATTTCGTTCAACATTTCCTTCGTTTAGTTGCATATTTACTCCATTTCGATCAACATTTCCTTCGTTTCGATGAATATTTACTTCATTTTGATGCATATTTACTTCATTACGATCAACATTTCCTTCGTTCTGATGCAAATTTACTTCATTTCTTTCGTTTCGATGAATATTTACTTCATTTTGATGCATATTAACTTCATTACAATCAACATTTCCTTCGTTTCGATGCATATTTACTTCATTTTGGTGCATATTTACTTCATTACGATCAACATTTTTTTCGTTTCGATGGATATTTACTTCATTTTGATGCATATTTACTTCATTACGTTCAACATTTCCTTCGTTTTGAAGCATATTTTCTTAATTTTGATGTATATTTTGATGCATATTTACTTCATTTCTATGCATATTTCTTTCGTTTCTATGCGTATTTTCTTCATTTTAATGCATATTTACTTCATTACGTTCAACATTTCCTTCGTTTCGTTGCATTTTTACTCCATTTCAATCAACATTTCCTTCATTTCGATGAATATTTACTTCATTTTGATGCATATTTACTTCATTACGATCAATATTTCCTTCGTTCTGATGCAAATTAACTTCATTTTGATGCATATTTACTTCATTTCGATTCGTATTTCCTTCGTTTTGATGCATATTTACTTTATTATGATGCATATTTACTTCGTTACGATCAACATTTCCTTCGTTTCGATGTATATTTCTTTCGTTTCGATACATATGTACTTCATTTTGATGCATATTTACTTCATTACAATCAATATTTCCTTCGTTTCGATGTATATTTACTTCATTTTGATGCATATTTACTTCATTAATTTCAATATTTCCTTCGTTTCGATGCATATTTACTTCATTTTGATGCGTTGTACTTTATTACGTTCAACATTTTCTTCGTTTCGAAGCATATTCACTTCATTTTGATATATATTTTGATGCATATTTACTTCATTTCTATGTATATTTTCTTCGTTTCGATGCATATTTTCTACGTTTTGATGCATATTTACTTAATTACGTTCAACATTTCCTTCGTTTCGTTGCATATTTACTTCATTTCGATCAACATTTCCTTCGTTTCGATGCATATGTACTTCATTTTGATGCAAATTTACTTCATTACAATCTACATTTCCTTCGTTTCGATGCATATTTACTTCATTTGATGCATATTTACAACATTAAGTTCAACATTTCCTTCGTTTTGAATCATATTTACTTCATTTTGAAGTATATTTTGATGCATATTTACTTCATTTTAATGTATATTTTGATGCATATTTACTTCATTTCGATGCATATTTATTTCGTTTCTATGCATATTTTTTTCATTTTGATGCATATTTACTTCATTACGTTCAACATATCCTTCGTTTCGATGCATATTCACTCCATTTCGATCAACATTTCTTTCCTTTTGATGCATATTTACTTCATTTTGATGTATATTTACTTCATTACAAACAACATTTCCTTCGTTCCGATGCATATTTACTTCATTACGATCACCGTTTCCTTCGTTTCAATGCAAATTTCCTTCATTTTGATGCATATTTACTTCATTACGATCAACATTTCCTTTGTTTCGATGTATATTTCAATCGTTTCGATGCATATGTACTTCATTTTGATGCATATTCACTTCATTACGATCAAGATTTTCGTCGTTTCGATGTATATTTCTTTCATTTCGTTGCATATGTACTTCATTTTGATGCATATTAACTTCATTACAATCAATATTTCTTTAGTTTCGATGCATATTTACTTCATTTTGGTTCATATTTACTTCATTACGATCAACATTTCTGTCGTTTCGATGCATATGTACTTCATTTTGATGCATATTCACTTCATTACGATCAACATTTTCTTAATTTTGATGTATATTTTGATGCTCTATGAATATTTCTTTCATTTCTATGCGTATTTTCTTCATTTTAATGCATATTTACTTCATTACGTTCAACATTTCCTTCGTTTCGTTGTATATTTACTCCATTTCGATCAACATTTCCTTCGTTTCGATGAATATTTACTTCATTTTGATGCATATTTACTTCATTACGATCAACATTTCCTTCGTTCTGATGCAAATTTACTTCATTTCTTTCGTTTCGATACATATTTACTTCATTTTGATGCATATTAACTTCATTACAATCAACATTTCCTTCGTTTCGATGCATATTTACTTCATTTTGGTGCATATTTACTTCATTACGATCAACATTTCTTTCGTTTCGATGGATATTTACTTCATTTTGATGCATATTTACTTCATTACGTTCAACATTTCCTTCGTTTTGAAGCATATTTTCTTAATTTTGATGTATATTTTGATGCATATTTACTTCATTTCTATGCATATTTCTTTCGTTTCTATGCGTATTTTCTTCATTTTAATGCATATTTAATTCATTACGTTCAACATTTCCTTCGTTTCGTTGCATTTTTACTCCATTTCAATCAACATTTCCTTCGTTATGATGAATATTTACTTCATTTTGATGCATATTTACTTCATTACGATCAATATTTCCTTCGTTCTGATGCAAATTAACTTCATTTTGATGCATATTTACTTCATTTCGATTCGTATTTCCTTCGTTTTGATGCATATTTACTTTATTATGATGCATATTTACTTCGTTACGATCAACATTTCCTTCGTTTCGATGTATATTTCTTTCGTTTCGATACATATGTACTTCATTTTGATGCATATTTACTTCATTACAATCAATATTTCCTTCGTTTCGATGTATATTTACTTCATTTTGATGCATATTTACTTCATTAATTTCAATATTTCCTTCGTTTCGATGCATATTTACTTCATTTTGATGCATTGTACTTTATTACGTTCAACATTTTCTTCGTTTCGAAGCATATTCACTTCATTTTGATATATATTTTGATGCATATTTACTTCATTTCAATGTATATTTCCTTCGTTTCGATGCATATTTTCTATGTTTTGATGCATATTTACTTAATTACGTTCAACATTTCCTTCGTTTCGTTGCATATTTACTTCATTTCGATCAACATTTCCTTCGTTTCGATGCATATGTACTTCATTTTGATGCAAATTTACTTCATTACAATCTACATTTCCTTCGTTTCGATGCATATTTACTTCATTTGATGCATATTTACAACATTAAGTTCAACATTTCCTTCGTTTTGAATCATATTTTCTTCATTTTGAAGTATATTTTGATGCATATTTACTTCATTTTAATGTATATTTTGATGCATATTTACTTCATTTCGATGCATATTTATTTCGTTTCTATGCATATTTTTTTGATTTTGATGCATATTCACTTCATTACGATCAACATTTTCGTCGTTTCGATGTATATTTCTTTCATTTCATTGCATATGTACTTCATTTTGATGCATATTAACTTCATTACAATCAACATTTCCTTTGTTTCGATCCATTTTTACTTCATTTTGGTGCATATTTACTTCATTACGATCAACATTTCTTTCGTTTCGATGGATATTTACTTCATTTTGATGCATATTTAGTTCATTACGTTCAACATTTCCTTCGTTTTGAAGTATATTTTCTTAATTTTGATGTATATTTTGATGCTTATTTACTTCATTTCTATGCATATTTCTTTCGTTTCTATGCATATTTTCTTCATTTTAATGCATATTTACTTCATTACGTTCAACATTTCCTTCGTTTCGTTGCATATTTACTCCATTTCGATTAACATTTCCTTCGTTTCGATAAATATTTACTTCATTTTGATGCTTATTTATTTTATTACGATCAACAATTCCTTCGTTCTGATGCAAATTTACTTCATTTTGATGCATATTTACTTCATTTCGATTCATATTTCCCTCGTTTTGATGCATATTTACTTCATTATGATGCATATTTACTTCACTACGATCAACATTTCCTTCGTTTCGATGCATATTTACTTCATTTTGATGCATATTTTGATGTACATTTACTTCATTAAGATCAACATTTCCTCCGTTTTGTGCATATTTCCATCGTTCCGAGGTATATTTACTTCATTTTGATGCATATTTACTTCATTTCGATGTATATTTACTTCATTTTGATGTATATTTACTTTTTTTCGATGCATATTTCCTTCGTTTCGATGCATATTTACTTCATTTTGATGCATATTTACTTCATTACGATCACCATTCGTTCGTTTCAATGCATATTTCCTTCATTTTGATGCATATTTACTTCATTACGTTCAACATTTTCTTCGTTTCAAAGCATATTCACTTCATTTTGATATATATTTCGATGCATATTTACTTCATTTCGATGTATATTTCCTTCATTTCGATGCATATTTTCTACGTTTTAATGCATATTTACTTAATTACATTCAACATTTCCTTCGTTTCGTTGCATATTTACTTCATTTCGATCAACATTTCCTTCGTTTCGATGCATATGTACTTCATTTTGATGCAAATTTACTTCATTACAATCCACATTTCCTTCATTTTGATGCATATTTACTTCATTACGATCAATATTTCCTTTGTTTCGATGTATATTTACTTCATTTTGATGCATATTTACTTCATTACGTTCAACATTTTCTTCGTTTCGAAGCATATTCACTTCATTTTGATGTATATTTTGAATGCATATTTACTTCATTTCGATGTATATTTCCTTCGTTTCGAAGCATATTTTTTACGTTTTGATGCATATTTACTTTTTTTCGATGCATATTTCCTTCGTTTCGATGCATATTTCCTTCGTTTCGATGGATATTTAAATCATTTTGATGCATATTTCGTTCATTTTGATGCATATTTACTTCGTTACGATCAACATTTCCTTCGTTTCGATGTATATTTCTTTCGTTTCGATACATATGTACTTCATTTTGATGCATATTTACTTCATTACAATCAATATTTCCTTCGTTTCGATGTATATTTACTTCATTTTGATGCATATTTAATTCATTAATTTCAATATTTCCTTCGTTTCGATGCATATTTACTTCATTTTGATGCATTGTACTTTATTACGTTCAACATTTTCTTCGTTTCGAAGCATATTCACTTCATTTTGATATATATTTTGATGCATATTTACTTCATTTCTATGTATATTTCCTTCGTTTCGATGCATATTTTCTACGTTTTGATGCATATTTACTTAATTACGTTCAACATTTCCTTCGTTTCGTTGCATATTTACTTCATTTCGATCAACATTTCCTTCGTTTCGATGCATATGTACTTTATTTTGATGCAAATTTACTTCATTACAATCTACATTTCCTTCGTTTCGATGCATATTTACTTCATTTGATGCATATTTACAACATTAAGTTCAACATTTCCTTCGTTTTGAATCATATTTTCTTCATTTTGAAGTATATTTTGATGCATATTTACTTCATTTTAATGTATATTTTGATGCATATTTACTTCATTTCGATGCATATTTATTTCGTTTCTATGCATATTTTTTTCATTTTGATGCATATTTACTTCATTACGTTCAACATATCCTTCGTTTCGATGCATATTCACTCCATTTCGATCAACATTTCTTTCCTTTTGATGCATATTTACTTCATTTTGATGTATATTTACTTCATTACAAACAACATTTCCTTCATTCCGATGCATATTTACTTCATTACGATCACCGTTTCCTTCGTTTCAATGCAAATTTCCTTCATTTTGATGCATATTTACTTCATTACGATCAACATTTCCTTTGTTTCGATGTATATTTCAATCGTTTCGATGCATATGTACTTCATTTTGATGCATATTCACTTCATTACGATCAAGATTTTCGTCGTTTCGATGTATATTTCTTTCATTTCGTTGCATATGTACTTCATTTTGATGCATATTAACTTCATTACAATCAATATTTCCTTAGTTTCGATGCATATTTACTTCATTTTGGTTCATATTTACTTCATTACGATCAACATTTCTTTCGTTTCGATGGATATTTACTTCATTTTGATGCATATTTACTTCATTACGTTCAACATTTCCTTAGTTTTGAAGCATATTTTCTTAATTTTGATGTATATTTTGATGCTCTATGCATATTTCTTACATTTCTATGCGTATTTTCTTCATTTTAATGCATATTTACTTTATTTCGTTCAACATTTCCTTCGTTTCGTTGCATATTTACTTCCTTTCGATCAACATTCCCTTCGTTTCGATGAATATTTACTTCATTTTGATGCATATTTACTTCATTACGATCAACATTTCCTTCGTTCTGATGCAAATTTACTTCATTTCTTTCGTTTCGATGAATATTTACTTCATTTTGATGCATATTAACTTCATTACAATCAACATTTCCTTCGTTTTGATGCATATTTACTTCATTTTGGTGCATATTTACTTCATTACGATCAACATTTCTTTCGTTTCGATGGATATTTACTTCATTTTGATGCATATTTACTTCATTACGTTCAACATTTCCTTCGTTTTGAAGCATATTTTCTTAATTTTGATGTATATTTTGATGCATATTTACTTCATTTCTATGCATATTTCTTTCGTTTCTATGCGTATTTTCTTCATTTTAATGCATATTTACTTCATTACGTTCAACATTTCCTTCGTTTCGTTGCATTTTTACTCCATTTCAATCAATATTTCCTTCGTTTCGATGAATATTTACTTCATTTTGATGCATATTTACTTCATTACGATCAATATTTCCTTCGTTCTGATGCAAATTAACTTCATTTTGATGCATATTTACTTCATTTCGATTCGTATTTCTTTCGTTTTGATGCATATTTACTTTATTATGATGCATATTTACTTCACTACGATCAATATTTCCTTCGTTTTCGATGCATATTTACTTCATTTTGATGCATATTTTGATGTACATTTACTTCATTACGATGAACATTTCCTTCGTTTTGATGCATTTTCCTTCGTTTCGAGGTATATTTACTTCATTTTGATGCATATTTACTTCGTTTCGATGTATAATTACTTCATTTTGATGTATATTTACTTTTTTTCGATGTATATTTCCTTCGTTTCGATGCATATTTACTTCATTTTGATGCATATTTACTTCATTACGATCACCATTTCCTTCGTTTCAATGCATATTTCGTTCATTTTGATGCATGTTTACTTCATTATGATTAACATTTCCTTCGTTTTGATGTATATTTCTTTCGTTTCGATGCATATGTACTTCATTTTGATGTATATTTATTTCATTACAATTAACATTTTCTTCGTTTCGATGAATATTTACTTCATTTTGATGCATATTTACTTCGTTACGATCAATATTTCCTTTGTTTCGATGTATATTTACTTCATTTTGATGCATATTTACTTCATTACGTTCAACATTTTCTTCGTTTCGAAGCATATTCACTTCATTTTGATGTATATTTTAATGCATATTTACTTCATTTCGATGTATGTTTCCTTCGTTTCGAAGCATATTTTTTATGTTTTGATGCATATTTACTTTTTTTCGATGCATATTTCCTTCGTTTCGATGCATATTTCCTTCGTTTCGATGCATATTTAAATCATTTTGATGCATATTTACTTCATTACGATCACCATTTCCTTCGTTTCAATGCATATTTCGTTCATTTTGATGCATATTTACTTCGTTACGATCAACATTTCCTTCGTTTCGATGTATATTTCTTTCGTTTCGATGCATATGTACTTCATTTTGATGCATATTTACTTCATTACAATCAATATTTCCTTCGTTTCGATGTATATTTACTTCATTTTGATGCATATTTACTTCATTAATTTCAATATTTCCTTCGTTTCGATGCATATTTACTTCATTTTGATGCATTGTACTTTATTACGTTCAACATTTTCTTCGTTTCGAAGCATATTAACTTCATTTTGATATATATTTTGATGCATATTTACTTCATTTCTATGTATATTTCCTTCGTTTCGATGCATATTTTCTACGTTTTGATGCATATTTACTTAATTACATTCAACATTTCCTTCGTTTCGTTGCATATTTACTTCATTTCGATCAACATTTCCTTCTTTTCGATGCATATGTACTTCATTTTGATGCAAATTTACTTCATTACAATCTACATTTCCTTCGTTTCGATGCATATTTACTTCATTTGATGCATATTTACAACATTAAGTTCAACATTTCCTTCGTTTTGAATCATATTTTCTTCATTTTGAAGTATATTTTGATGCATATTTACTTCATTTTAATGTATATTTTGATGCATATTTACTTCATTTCGATGCATATTTATTTCGTTTCTATGCATATTTTTTTCATTTTGATGCATATTTACTTCATTACGTTCAACATATCCTTCGTTTCGATGCATATTCACTCCATTTCGATCAACATTTCTTTCCTTTTGATGCATATTTACTTCATTTTGATGTATATTTACTTCATTACAAACAACATTTCCTTCGTTCCGATGCATATTTACTTCATTACGATCACCGTTTCCTTCGTTTCAATGCAAATTTCCTTCATTTTGATGCATATTTACTTCATTACGATCAACATTTCCTTTGTTTCGATGTATATTTCAATCGTTTCGATGCATATGTACTTCATTTTGATGCATATTCGCTTCATTACGATCAAGATTTTCGTCGTTTCGATGTATATTTCTTTCATTTCGTTGCATATGTACTTCATTTTGATGCATATTAACTTCATTACAATCAATATTTCTTTAGTTTCGATGCATATTTACTTCATTTTGGTTCATATTTACTTCATTACGATCAACATTTCTGTCGTTTCGATGCATATGTACTTCATTTTGATGCATATTCACTTCATTACGATCAAGATTTTCGTCGTTTCGATGTATATTTCTTTCATTTCGTTGCATATGTACTTCATTTTGATGCATATTAAGTTCATTACAATCAATATTTCCTTAGTTTCGATGCATATTTACTTCATTTTGGTTCATATTTACTTCATTACGATCAACATTTCTTTCGTTTCGATGGATATTTACTTCATTTTGATGCATATTTACTTCATTACGTTCAACATTTCCTTCATTTTGAAGCATATTTTCTTAATTTTGATGTATATTTTGATGCTCTATGCATATTTCTTACATTTTTATGCGTATTTTCTTCATTTTAATGCATATTTACTTCATTTCGTTCAACATTTCCTTCGTTTAGTTGCATATTTACTCCATTTCGATCAACATTTCCTTCGTTTCGATGAATATTTACTTCATTTTGATGCATATTTACTTCATTACGATCAACATTTCCTTCGTTCTGATGCAAATTTACTTCATTTCTTTCGTTTCGATGAATATTTACTTCATTTTGATGCATATTAACTTCATTACAATCAACATTTCCTTCGTTTCGATGCATATTTACTTCATTTTGGTGCATATTTACTTCATTACGATCAACATTTTTTTCGTTTCGATGGATATTTACTTCATTTTGATGCATATTTACTTCATTACGTTCAACATTTCCTTCGTTTTGAAGCATATTTTCTTAATTTTGATGTATATTTTGATGCATATTTACTTCATTTCTATGCATATTTCTTTCGTTTCTATGCGTATTTTCTTCATTTTAATGCATATTTACTTCATTACGTTCAACATTTCCTTCGTTTCGTTGCATTTTTACTCCATTTCAATCAACATTTCCTTCATTTCGATGAATATTTACTTCATTTTGATGCATATTTACTTCATTACGATCAATATTTCCTTCGTTCTGATGCAAATTAACTTCATTTTGATGCATATTTACTTCATTTCGATTCGTATTTCCTTCGTTTTGATGCATATTTACTTTATTATGATGCATATTTACTTCGTTACGATCAACATTTCCTTCGTTTCGATGTATATTTCTTTCGTTTCGATACATATGTACTTCATTTTGATGCATATTTACTTCATTACAATCAATATTTCCTTCGTTTCGATGTATATTTACTTCATTTTGATGCATATTTACTTCATTAATTTCAATATTTCCTTCGTTTCGATGCATATTTACTTCATTTTGATGCGTTGTACTTTATTACGTTCAACATTTTCTTCGTTTCGAAGCATATTCACTTCATTTTGATATATATTTTGATGCATATTTACTTCATTTCTATGTATATTTTCTTCGTTTCGATGCATATTTTCTACGTTTTGATGCATATTTACTTAATTACGTTCAACATTTCCTTCGTTTCGTTGCATATTTACTTCATTTCGATCAACATTTCCTTCGTTTCGATGCATATGTACTTCATTTTGATGCAAATTTACTTCATTACAATCTACATTTCCTTCGTTTCGATGCATATTTACTTCATTTGATGCATATTTACAACATTAAGTTCAACATTTCCTTCGTTTTGAATCATATTTACTTCATTTTGAAGTATATTTTGATGCATATTTACTTCATTTTAATGTATATTTTGATGCATATTTACTTCATTTCGATGCATATTTATTTCGTTTCTATGCATATTTTTTTCATTTTGATGCATATTTACTTCATTACGTTCAACATATCCTTCGTTTCGATGCATATTCACTCCATTTCGATCAACATTTCTTTCCTTTTGATGCATATTTACTTCATTTTGATGTATATTTACTTCATTACAAACAACATTTCCTTCGTTCCGATGCATATTTACTTCATTACGATCACCGTTTCCTTCGTTTCAATGCAAATTTCCTTCATTTTGATGCATATTTACTTCATTACGATCAACATTTCCTTTGTTTCGATGTATATTTCAATCGTTTCGATGCATATGTACTTCATTTTGATGCATATTCACTTCATTACGATCAAGATTTTCGTCGTTTCGATGTATATTTCTTTCATTTCGTTGCATATGTACTTCATTTTGATGCATATTAACTTCATTACAATCAATATTTCTTTAGTTTCGATGCATATTTACTTCATTTTGGTTCATATTTACTTCATTACGATCAACATTTCTGTCGTTTCGATGCATATGTACTTCATTTTGATGCATATTCACTTCATTACGATCAACATTTTCTTAATTTTGATGTATATTTTGATGCTCTATGAATATTTCTTTCATTTCTATGCGTATTTTCTTCATTTTAATGCATATTTACTTCATTACGTTCAACATTTCCTTCGTTTCGTTGTATATTTACTCCATTTCGATCAACATTTCCTTCGTTTCGATGAATATTTACTTCATTTTGATGCATATTTACTTCATTACGATCAACATTTCCTTCGTTCTGATGCAAATTTACTTCATTTCTTTCGTTTCGATACATATTTACTTCATTTTGATGCATATTAACTTCATTACAATCAACATTTCCTTCGTTTCGATGCATATTTACTTCATTTTGGTGCATATTTACTTCATTACGATCAACATTTCTTTCGTTTCGATGGATATTTACTTCATTTTGATGCATATTTACTTCATTACGTTCAACATTTCCTTCGTTTTGAAGCATATTTTCTTAATTTTGATGTATATTTTGATGCATATTTACTTCATTTCTATGCATATTTCTTTCGTTTCTATGCGTATTTTCTTCATTTTAATGCATATTTAATTCATTACGTTCAACATTTCCTTCGTTTCGTTGCATTTTTACTCCATTTCAATCAACATTTCCTTCGTTATGATGAATATTTACTTCATTTTGATGCATATTTACTTCATTACGATCAATATTTCCTTCGTTCTGATGCAAATTAACTTCATTTTGATGCATATTTACTTCATTTCGATTCGTATTTCCTTCGTTTTGATGCATATTTACTTTATTATGATGCATATTTACTTCGTTACGATCAACATTTCCTTCGTTTCGATGTATATTTCTTTCGTTTCGATACATATGTACTTCATTTTGATGCATATTTACTTCATTACAATCAATATTTCCTTCGTTTCGATGTATATTTACTTCATTTTGATGCATATTTACTTCATTAATTTCAATATTTCCTTCGTTTCGATGCATATTTACTTCATTTTGATGCATTGTACTTTATTACGTTCAACATTTTCTTCGTTTCGAAGCATATTCACTTCATTTTGATATATATTTTGATGCATATTTACTTCATTTCAATGTATATTTCCTTCGTTTCGATGCATATTTTCTACGTTTTGATGCATATTTACTTAATTACGTTCAACATTTCCTTCGTTTCGTTGCATATTTACTTCATTTCGATCAACATTTCCTTCGTTTCGATGCATATGTACTTCATTTTGATGCAAATTTACTTCATTACAATCTACATTTCCTTCGTTTCGATGCATATTTACTTCATTTGATGCATATTTACAACATTAAGTTCAACATTTCCTTCGTTTTGAATCATATTTTCTTCATTTTGAAGTATATTTTGATGCATATTTACTTCATTTTAATGTATATTTTGATGCATATTTACTTCATTTCGATGCATATTTATTTCGTTTCTATGCATATTTTTTTGATTTTGATGCATATTCACTTCATTACGATCAACATTTTCGTCGTTTCGATGTATATTTCTTTCATTTCATTGCATATGTACTTCATTTTGATGCATATTAACTTCATTACAATCAACATTTCCTTTGTTTCGATCCATTTTTACTTCATTTTGGTGCATATTTACTTCATTACGATCAACATTTCTTTCGTTTCGATGGATATTTACTTCATTTTGATGCATATTTAGTTCATTACGTTCAACATTTCCTTCGTTTTGAAGTATATTTTCTTAATTTTGATGTATATTTTGATGCTTATTTACTTCATTTCTATGCATATTTCTTTCGTTTCTATGCATATTTTCTTCATTTTAATGCATATTTACTTCATTACGTTCAACATTTCCTTCGTTTCGTTGCATATTTACTCCATTTCGATTAACATTTCCTTCGTTTCGATAAATATTTACTTCATTTTGATGCTTATTTATTTTATTACGATCAACAATTCCTTCGTTCTGATGCAAATTTACTTCATTTTGATGCATATTTACTTCATTTCGATTCATATTTCCCTCGTTTTGATGCATATTTACTTCATTATGATGCATATTTACTTCACTACGATCAACATTTCCTTCGTTTCGATGCATATTTACTTCATTTTGATGCATATTTTGATGTACATTTACTTCATTAAGATCAACATTTCCTCCGTTTTGTGCATATTTCCATCGTTCCGAGGTATATTTACTTCATTTTGATGCATATTTACTTCATTTCGATGTATATTTACTTCATTTTGATGTATATTTACTTTTTTTCGATGCATATTTCCTTCGTTTCGATGCATATTTACTTCATTTTGATGCATATTTACTTCATTACGATCACCATTCGTTCGTTTCAATGCATATTTCCTTCATTTTGATGCATATTTACTTCATTACGTTCAACATTTTCTTCGTTTCAAAGCATATTCACTTCATTTTGATATATATTTCGATGCATATTTACTTCATTTCGATGTATATTTCCTTCATTTCGATGCATATTTTCTACGTTTTAATGCATATTTACTTAATTACATTCAACATTTCCTTCGTTTCGTTGCATATTTACTTCATTTCGATCAACATTTCCTTCGTTTCGATGCATATGTACTTCATTTTGATGCAAATTTACTTCATTACAATCCACATTTCCTTCATTTTGATGCATATTTACTTCATTACGATCAATATTTCCTTTGTTTCGATGTATATTTACTTCATTTTGATGCATATTTACTTCATTACGTTCAACATTTTCTTCGTTTCGAAGCATATTCACTTCATTTTGATGTATATTTTGAATGCATATTTACTTCATTTCGATGTATATTTCCTTCGTTTCGAAGCATATTTTTTACGTTTTGATGCATATTTACTTTTTTTCGATGCATATTTCCTTCGTTTCGATGCATATTTCCTTCGTTTCGATGGATATTTAAATCATTTTGATGCATATTTCGTTCATTTTGATGCATATTTACTTCGTTACGATCAACATTTCCTTCGTTTCGATGTATATTTCTTTCGTTTCGATACATATGTACTTCATTTTGATGCATATTTACTTCATTACAATCAATATTTCCTTCGTTTCGATGTATATTTACTTCATTTTGATGCATATTTAATTCATTAATTTCAATATTTCCTTCGTTTCGATGCATATTTACTTCATTTTGATGCATTGTACTTTATTACGTTCAACATTTTCTTCGTTTCGAAGCATATTCACTTCATTTTGATATATATTTTGATGCATATTTACTTCATTTCTATGTATATTTCCTTCGTTTCGATGCATATTTTCTACGTTTTGATGCATATTTACTTAATTACGTTCAACATTTCCTTCGTTTCGTTGCATATTTACTTCATTTCGATCAACATTTCCTTCGTTTCGATGCATATGTACTTTATTTTGATGCAAATTTACTTCATTACAATCTACATTTCCTTCGTTTCGATGCATATTTACTTCATTTGATGCATATTTACAACATTAAGTTCAACATTTCCTTCGTTTTGAATCATATTTTCTTCATTTTGAAGTATATTTTGATGCATATTTACTTCATTTTAATGTATATTTTGATGCATATTTACTTCATTTCGATGCATATTTATTTCGTTTCTATGCATATTTTTTTCATTTTGATGCATATTTACTTCATTACGTTCAACATATCCTTCGTTTCGATGCATATTCACTCCATTTCGATCAACATTTCTTTCCTTTTGATGCATATTTACTTCATTTTGATGTATATTTACTTCATTACAAACAACATTTCCTTCATTCCGATGCATATTTACTTCATTACGATCACCGTTTCCTTCGTTTCAATGCAAATTTCCTTCATTTTGATGCATATTTACTTCATTACGATCAACATTTCCTTTGTTTCGATGTATATTTCAATCGTTTCGATGCATATGTACTTCATTTTGATGCATATTCACTTCATTACGATCAAGATTTTCGTCGTTTCGATGTATATTTCTTTCATTTCGTTGCATATGTACTTCATTTTGATGCATATTAACTTCATTACAATCAATATTTCCTTAGTTTCGATGCATATTTACTTCATTTTGGTTCATATTTACTTCATTACGATCAACATTTCTTTCGTTTCGATGGATATTTACTTCATTTTGATGCATATTTACTTCATTACGTTCAACATTTCCTTAGTTTTGAAGCATATTTTCTTAATTTTGATGTATATTTTGATGCTCTATGCATATTTCTTACATTTCTATGCGTATTTTCTTCATTTTAATGCATATTTACTTTATTTCGTTCAACATTTCCTTCGTTTCGTTGCATATTTACTTCCTTTCGATCAACATTCCCTTCGTTTCGATGAATATTTACTTCATTTTGATGCATATTTACTTCATTACGATCAACATTTCCTTCGTTCTGATGCAAATTTACTTCATTTCTTTCGTTTCGATGAATATTTACTTCATTTTGATGCATATTAACTTCATTACAATCAACATTTCCTTCGTTTTGATGCATATTTACTTCATTTTGGTGCATATTTACTTCATTACGATCAACATTTCTTTCGTTTCGATGGATATTTACTTCATTTTGATGCATATTTACTTCATTACGTTCAACATTTCCTTCGTTTTGAAGCATATTTTCTTAATTTTGATGTATATTTTGATGCATATTTACTTCATTTCTATGCATATTTCTTTCGTTTCTATGCGTATTTTCTTCATTTTAATGCATATTTACTTCATTACGTTCAACATTTCCTTCGTTTCGTTGCATTTTTACTCCATTTCAATCAATATTTCCTTCGTTTCGATGAATATTTACTTCATTTTGATGCATATTTACTTCATTACGATCAATATTTCCTTCGTTCTGATGCAAATTAACTTCATTTTGATGCATATTTACTTCATTTCGATTCGTATTTCTTTCGTTTTGATGCATATTTACTTTATTATGATGCATATTTACTTCACTACGATCAATATTTCCTTCGTTTCGATGCATATTTACTTCATTTTGATGCATATTTTGATGTACATTTACTTCATTACGATGAACATTTCCTTCGTTTTGATGCATTTTCCTTCGTTTCGAGGTATATTTACTTCATTTTGATGCATATTTACTTCGTTTCGATGTATAATTACTTCATTTTGATGTATATTTACTTTTTTTCGATGTATATTTCCTTCGTTTCGATGCATATTTACTTCATTTTGATGCATATTTACTTCATTACGATCACCATTTCCTTCGTTTCAATGCATATTTCGTTCATTTTGATGCATGTTTACTTCATTATGATTAACATTTCCTTCGTTTTGATGTATATTTCTTTCGTTTCGATGCATATGTACTTCATTTTGATGTATATTTATTTCATTACAATTAACATTTTCTTCGTTTCGATGAATATTTACTTCATTTTGATGCATATTTACTTCGTTACGATCAATATTTCCTTTGTTTCGATGTATATTTACTTCATTTTGATGCATATTTACTTCATTACGTTCAACATTTTCTTCGTTTCGAAGCATATTCACTTCATTTTGATGTATATTTTAATGCATATTTACTTCATTTCGATGTATGTTTCCTTCGTTTCGAAGCATATTTTTTATGTTTTGATGCATATTTACTTTTTTTCGATGCATATTTCCTTCGTTTCGATGCATATTTCCTTCGTTTCGATGCATATTTAAATCATTTTGATGCATATTTACTTCATTACGATCACCATTTCCTTCGTTTCAATGCATATTTCGTTCATTTTGATGCATATTTACTTCGTTACGATCAACATTTCCTTCGTTTCGATGTATATTTCTTTCGTTTCGATGCATATGTACTTCATTTTGATGCATATTTACTTCATTACAATCAATATTTCCTTCGTTTCGATGTATATTTACTTCATTTTGATGCATATTTACTTCATTAATTTCAATATTTCCTTCGTTTCGATGCATATTTACTTCATTTTGATGCATTGTACTTTATTACGTTCAACATTTTCTTCGTTTCGAAGCATATTAACTTCATTTTGATATATATTTTGATGCATATTTACTTCATTTCTATGTATATTTCCTTCGTTTCGATGCATATTTTCTACGTTTTGATGCATATTTACTTAATTACATTCAACATTTCCTTCGTTTCGTTGCATATTTACTTCATTTCGATCAACATTTCCTTCTTTTCGATGCATATGTACTTCATTTTGATGCAAATTTACTTCATTACAATCTACATTTCCTTCGTTTCGATGCATATTTACTTCATTTGATGCATATTTACAACATTAAGTTCAACATTTCCTTCGTTTTGAATCATATTTTCTTCATTTTGAAGTATATTTTGATGCATATTTACTTCATTTTAATGTATATTTTGATGCATATTTACTTCATTTCGATGCATATTTATTTCGTTTCTATGCATATTTTTTTCATTTTGATGCATATTTACTTCATTACGTTCAACATATCCTTCGTTTCGATGCATATTCACTCCATTTCGATCAACATTTCTTTCCTTTTGATGCATATTTACTTCATTTTGATGTATATTTACTTCATTACAAACAACATTTCCTTCGTTCCGATGCATATTTACTTCATTACGATCACCGTTTCCTTCGTTTCAATGCAAATTTCCTTCATTTTGATGCATATTTACTTCATTACGATCAACATTTCCTTTGTTTCGATGTATATTTCAATCGTTTCGATGCATATGTACTTCATTTTGATGCATATTCGCTTCATTACGATCAAGATTTTCGTCGTTTCGATGTATATTTCTTTCATTTCGTTGCATATGTACTTCATTTTGATGCATATTAACTTCATTACAATCAATATTTCTTTAGTTTCGATGCATATTTACTTCATTTTGGTTCATATTTACTTCATTACGATCAACATTTCTGTCGTTTCGATGCATATGTACTTCATTTTGATGCATATTCACTTCATTACGATCAACATTTTCTTAATTTTGATGTATATTTTGATGCTCTATGCATATTTCTTTCATTTCTATGCGTATTTTCTTCATTTTAATGCATATTTACTTCATTACGTTCAACATTTCCTTCGTTTAGTTGCATATTTACTCCATTTCGTTCAACATTTCCTTCGTTTCGATGAATATTTACTTCATTTTGATGCATATTTACTTCATTACGATCAACATTTCCTTCGTTCTGATGCAAATTTACTTCATTTCTTTCGTTTCGATGAATATTTACTTCATTTTGATGCATATTAACTTCATTACAATCAACATTTCCTTCGTTTCGATGCATATTTACTTCATTTTGGTTCATATTTACTTCATTACGATCAACATTTCTTTCGTTTCGATGAATATTTACTTCATTTTGATGCATATTTACTTCATTACGTTCAACATTTCCTTCGTTTTGAAGCATATTTTCTTAATTTTGATGTATATTTTGATGCATATTTACTTCATTTCTATGCATATTTCTTTCGTTTCTATGCGTATTTTCTTCATTTTAATGCATATTTACTTCATTACGTTCAACATTTTCTTCGTTTCGAAGCATATTCACTTCATTTTGATGTATATTTTAATGCATATTTACTTCATTTCGATGTATGTTTCCTTCGTTTCGAAGCATATTTTTTATGTTTTGATGCATATTTACTTTTTTTCGATGCATATTTCCTTCGTTTCGATGCATATTTCCTTCGTTTCGATGCATATTTAAATCATTTTGATGCATATTTACTTCATTACGATCACCATTTCCTTCGTTTCAATGCATATTTCGTTCATTTTGATGCATATTTACTTCGTTACGATCAACATTTCCTTCGTTTCGATGTATATTTCTTTCGTTTCGATGCATATGTACTTCATTTTGATGCATATTTACTTCATTACAATCAATATTTCCTTCGTTTCGATGTATATTTACTTCATTTTGATGCATATTTACTTCATTAATTTCAATATTTCCTTCGTTTCGATGCATATTTACTTCATTTTGATGCATTGTACTTTATTACGTTCAACATTTTCTTCGTTTCGAAGCATATTAACTTCAT
Source organism: Pogostemon cablin (assembly GCA_023678885.1). NCBI lineage: Eukaryota > Viridiplantae > Streptophyta > Magnoliopsida > Lamiales > Lamiaceae > Pogostemon > Pogostemon cablin. Next base: position 13,700,961 of record CM042984.1, read on the forward strand.
TTTGATATATATTTTGATGCATATTTACTTCATTTCTATGTATATTTCCTTCGTTTCGATGCATATTTTCTACGTTTTGATGCATATTTACTTAATTACATTCAACATTTCCTTCGTTTCGTTGCATATTTACTTCATTTCGATCAACATTTCCTTCGTTTCGATGCATATGTACTTCATTTTGATGCAAATTTACTTCATTACAATCTACATTTCCTTCGTTTCGATGCATATTTACTTCATTTGATGCATATTTACAACATTAAGTTCAACATTTCCTTCGTTTTGAATCATATTTTCTTCATTTTGAAGTATATTTTGATGCATATTTACTTCATTTTAATGTATATTTTGATGCATATTTACTTCATTTCGATGCATATTTATTTCGTTTCTATGCATATTTTTTTCATTTTGATGCATATTTACTTCATTACGTTCAACATATCCTTCGTTTCGATGCATATTCACTCCATTTTGATCAACATTTCTTTCCTTTTGATGCATATTTACTTCATTTTGATGTATATTTACTTCATTACAAACAACATTTCCTTCGTTCCGATGCATATTTACTTCATTACGATCACCGTTTCCTTCGTTTCAATGCAAATTTCCTTCATTTTGATGCATATTTACTTCATTACGATCAACATTTCCTTTGTTTCGATGTATATTTCAATCGTTTCGATGCATATGTACTTCATTTTGATGCATATTCGCTTCATTACGATCAAGATTTTCGTCGTTTCGATGTATATTTCTTTCATTTCGTTGCATATGTACTTCATTTTGATGCATATTAACTTCATTACAATCAATATTTCTTTAGTTTCGATGCATATTTACTTCATTTTGGTTCATATTTACTTCATTACGATCAACATTTCTGTCGTTTCGATGCATATGTACTTCATTTTGATGCATATTCACTTCATTACGATCAACATTTTCTTAATTTTGAAGTAAATACAAACAACATTTCCTTCGTTCCGATGCATATTTACTTCATTACGATCACCGTTTCCTTCGTTTCAATGCAAATTTCCTTCATTTTGATGCATATTTACTTCATTACGATCAACATTTCCTTTGTTTCGATGTATATTTCAATCGTTTCGATGCATATGTACTTCATTTTGATGCATATTCACTTCATTACGATCAAGATTTTCGTCGTTTCGATGTATATTTCATTCATTTCGTTGCATATGTACTTCATTTTGATGCATATTAACTTCATTACAATCAATATTTCCTTAGTTTCGATGCATATTTACTTCATTTTGGTTCATATTTACTTCATTACGATCAACATTTCTTTCGTTTCGATGAATATTTACTTCATTTTGATGCATATTTACTTCATTACGTTCAACATTTCCTTCGTTTTGAAGCATATTTTCTTAATTTTGATGTATATTTTGATGCATATTTACTTCATTTCTATGCATATTTCTTTCGTTTCTATGCGTATTTTCTTCATTTTAATGCATATTTACTTCATTACGTTCAACATTTCCTTCGTTTCGTTGCATTTTTACTCCATTTCAATCAACATTTCCTTCGTTTCGATGAATATTTACTTCATTTTGATGCATATTTACTTCATTACGATCAATATTTCCTTCGTTCTGATGCAAATTAACTTCATTTTGATGCATATTTACTTCATTTCGATTCGTATTTCCTTCGTTTTGATGCATATTTACTTTATTATGATGCATATTTACTTCGTTACGATCAACATTTCCTTCGTTTCGATGTATATTTCTTTCGTTTCGATACATATGTACTTCATTTTGATGCATATTTACTTCATTACAATCAATATTTCCTTCGTTTCGATGTATATTTACTTCATTTTGATGCATATTTACTTCATTAATTTCAATATTTCCTTCGTTTCGATGCATATTTACTTCATTTTGATGCATTGTACTTTATTACGTTCAACATTTTCTTCGTTTCGAAGCATATTCACTTCATTTTGATATATATTTTGATGCATATTTACTTCATTTCTATGTATATTTCCTTCGTTTCGATGCATATTTTCTATGTTTTGATGCATATTTACTTAATTACGTTCAACATTTCCTTCGTTTCGTTGCATATTTACTTCATTTCGATCAACATTTCCTTCGTTTCGATGCATATGTACTTCATTTTGATGCAAATTTACTTCATTACAATCTACATTTCCTTCGTTTCGATGCATATTTACTTAATTTGATGCATATTTACAACATTAAGTTCAACATTTCCTTCGTTTTGAATCATATTTTCTTCATTTTGAAGTATATTTTGATGCATATTTACTTCATTTTAATGTATATTTTGATGCATATTTACTTCATTTCGATGCATATTTATTTCGTTTCTATGCATATTTTTTTCATTTTGATGCATATTTACTTCATTACGTTCAACATATCCTTCGTTTCGATGCATATTCACTCCATTTCGATCAACATTTCTTTCCTTTTGATGCATATTTACTTCATTTTGATGTATATTTACTTCATTACAAACAACATTTCCTTCATTCCGATGCATATTTACTTCATTACGATCACCGTTTCCTTCGTTTCAATGCAAATTTCCTTCATTTTGATGCATATTTACTTCATTACGATCAACATTTCCTTTGTTTCGATGTATATTTCAATCGTTTCGATGCATATGTACTTCATTTTGATGCATATTCACTTCATTACGATCAAGATTTTCGTCGTTTCGATGTATATTTCTTTCATTTCGTTGCATATGTACTTCATTTTGATGCATATTAACTTCATTACAATCAATATTTCCTTAGTTTCGATGCATATTTACTTCATTTTGGTTCATATTTACTTCATTACGATCAACATTTCTTTCGTTTCGATGGATATTTACTTCATTTTGATGCATATTTACTTCATTACGTTCAACATTTCCTTAGTTTTGAAGCATATTTTCTTAATTTTGATGTATATTTTGATGCTCTATGCATATTTCTTACATTTCTATGCGTATTTTCTTCATTTTAATGCATATTTACTTTATTTCGTTCAACATTTCCTTCGTTTCGTTGCATATTTACTTCCTTTCGATCAACATTCCCTTCGTTTCGATGAATATTTACTTCATTTTGATGCATATTTACTTCATTACGATCAACATTTCCTTCGTTCTGATGCAAATTTACTTCATTTCTTTCGTTTCGATGAATATTTACTTCATTTTGATGCATATTAACTTCATTACAATCAACATTTCCTTCGTTTTGATGCATATTTACTTCATTTTGGTGCATATTTACTTCATTACGATCAACATTTCTTTCGTTTCGATGGATATTTACTTCATTTTGATGCATATTTACTTCATTACGTTCAACATTTCCTTCGTTTTGAAGCATATTTTCTTAATTTTGATGTATATTTTGATGCATATTTAATTCATTTCTATGCATATTTCTTTCGTTTCTATGCGTATTTTCTTCATTTTAATGCATATTTACTTCATTACGTTCAACATTTCCTTCGTTTCGTTGCATTTTTACTCCATTTCAATCAATATTTCCTTCGTTTCGATGAATATTTACTTCATTTTGATGCATATTTACTTCATTACGATCAATATTTCCTTCGTTCTGATGCAAATTAACTTCATTTTGATGCATATTTACTTCATTTCGATTCGTATTTCTTTCGTTTTGATGCATATTTACTTTATTATGATGCATATTTACTTCACTACGATCAATATTTCCTTCGTTTCGATGCATATTTACTTCATTTTGATGCATATTTTGATGTACATTTACTTCATTACGTTGAACATTTCCTTCGTTTTGATGCATTTTCCTTCGTTTCGAGGTATATTTACTTCATTTTGATGCATATTTACTTCGTTTCGATGTATAATTACTTCATTTTGATGTATATTTACTTTTTTTCGATGTATATTTCCTTCGTTTCGATGCATATTTACTTCATTTTGATGCATATTTACTTCATTACGATCACCATTTCCTTCGTTTCAATGCATATTTCGTTCATTTTGATGCATGTTTACTTCATTATGATTAACATTTCCTTCGTTTTGATGTATATTTCTTTCGTTTCGATGCATATGTACTTCATTTTGATGTATATTTATTTCATTACAATTAACATTTTCTTCGTTTCGATGAATATTTACTTCATTTTGATGCATATTTACTTCGTTACGATCAATATTTCCTTTGTTTCGATGTATATTTACTTCATTTTGATGCATATTTACTTCATTACGTTCAACATTTTCTTCGTTTCGAAGCATATTCACTTCATTTTGATGTATATTTTAATGCATATTTACTTCATTTCGATGTATGTTTCCTTCGTTTCGAAGCATATTTTTTATGTTTTGATGCATATTTACTTTTTTTCGATGCATATTTCCTTCGTTTCGATGCATATTTCCTTCGTTTCGATGCATATTTAAATCATTTTGATGCATATTTACTTCATTACGATCACCATTTCCTTCGTTTCAATGCATATTTCGTTCATTTTGATGCATATTTACTTCGTTACGATCAACATTTCCTTCGTTTCGATGTATATTTCTTTCGTTTCGATGCATATGTACTTCATTTTGATGCATATTTACTTCATTACAATCAATATTTCCTTCGTTTCGATGTATATTTACTTCATTTTGATGCATATTTACTTCATTAATTTCAATATTTCCTTCGTTTCGATGCATATTTACTTCATTTTGATGCATTGTACTTTATTACGTTCAACATTTTCTTCGTTTCGAAGCATATTAACTTCATTTTGATATATATTTTGATGCATATTTACTTCATTTCTATGTATATTTCCTTCGTTTCGATGCATATTTTCTACGTTTTGATGCATATTTACTTAATTACATTCAACATTTCCTTCGTTTCGTTGCATATTTACTTCATTTCGATCAACATTTCCTTCTTTTCGATGCATATGTACTTCATTTTGATGCAAATTTACTTCATTACAATCTACATTTCCTTCGTTTCGATGCATATTTACTTCATTTGATGCATATTTACAACATTAAGTTCAACATTTCCTTCGTTTTGAATCATATTTTCTTCATTTTGAAGTATATTTTGATGCATATTTACTTCATTTTAATGTATATTTTGATGCATATTTACTTCATTTCGATGCATATTTATTTCGTTTCTATGCATATTTTTTTCATTTTGATGCATATTTACTTCATTACGTTCAACATATCCTTCGTTTCGATGCATATTCACTCCATTTCGATCAACATTTCTTTCCTTTTGATGCATATTTACTTCATTTTGATGTATATTTACTTCATTACAAACAACATTTCCTTCGTTCCGATGCATATTTACTTCATTACGATCACCGTTTCCTTCGTTTCAATGCAAATTTCCTTCATTTTGATGCATATTTACTTCATTACGATCAACATTTCCTTTGTTTCGATGTATATTTCAATCGTTTCGATGCATATGTACTTCATTTTGATGCATATTCGCTTCATTACGATCAAGATTTTCGTCGTTTCGATGTATATTTCTTTCATTTCGTTGCATATGTACTTCATTTTGATGCATATTAACTTCATTACAATCAATATTTCCTTAGTTTCGATGCATATTTACTTCATTTTGGTTCATATTTACTTCATTACGATCAACATTTCTGTCGTTTCGATGAATATTTACTTCATTTTGATGCATATTTACTTCATTACGTTCAACATTTCCTTCATTTTGAAGCATATTTTCTTAATTTTGATGTATATTTTGATGCTCTATGCATATTTCTTACATTTCTATGCGTATTTTCTTCATTTTAATGCATATTTATTTCATTTCGTTCAACATTTCCTTCGTTTCGTTGCATATTTACTTCCTTTCGATCAACATTTCCTTCGTTTCGATGAATATTTACTTCATTTTGATGCATATTTACTTCATTACGATCAACATTTCCTTCGTTCTGATGCAAATTTACTTCATTTCTTTCGTTTCGATGAATATTTACTTCATTTTGATGCATATTAACTTCATTACAATCAACATTTCCTTCGTTTCGATGCATATTTACTTCATTTTGGTGCATATTTACTTCATTACGATCAACATTTCTTTCGTTTCGATGGATATTTACTTCATTTTGATGTATATTTACTTCATTACGTTCAACATTTCCTTCGTTTTGAAGCATATTTTCTTAATTTTGATGTATATTTTGATGCATATTTACTTCATTTCTATGCATATTTCTTTCGTTTCTATGCGTATTTTCTTCATTTTAATGCATATTTACTTCATTACGTTCAACATTTCCTTCGTTTCGTTGCATTTTTACTCCATTTCAATCAATATTTCCTTCGTTTCGATGAATATTTACTTCATTTTGATGCATATTTACTTCATTACGATCAATATTTCCTTCGTTCTGATGCAAATTAACTTCATTTTGATGCATATTTACTTCATTTCGATTCGTATTTCTTTCGTTTTGATGCATATTTACTTTATTATGATGCATATTTACTTCACTACGATCAACATTTCCTTCGTTTCGATGCATATTTACTTCATTTTGATGCATATTTTGATGTACATTTACTTCATTACGATGAACATTTCCTTCGTTTTGATGCATTTTCCTTCGTTTCGAGGTATATTTACTTCATTTTGATGCATATTTACTTCGTTTCGATGTATAATTACTTCATTTTGATGTATATTTACTTTTTTTCGATGTATATTTCCTTCGTTTCGATGCATATTTACTTCATTTTGATGCATATTTACTTCATTACGATCACCATTTCCTTCGTTTCAATGCATATTTCGTTCATTTTGATGCATGTTTACTTCATTATGATTAACATTTCCTTCGTTTTGATGTATATTTCTTTCGTTTCGATGCATATGTACTTCATTTTGATGTATATTTATTTCATTACAATTAACATTTTCTTCGTTTCGATGAATATTTACTTCATTTTGATGCATATTTACTTCGTTACGATCAATATTTCCTTTGTTTCGATGTATATTTACTTCATTTTGATGCATATTTACTTCATTACGTTCAACATTTTCTTCGTTTCGAAGCATATTCACTTCATTTTGATGTATATTTTGAATGCATATTTACTTCATTTCGATGTATGTTTCCTTCGTTTCGAAGCATATTTTTTATGTTTTGATGCATATTTACTTTTTTTCGATGCATATTTCCTTCGTTTCGATGCATATTTCCTTCGTTTCGATGCATATTTAAATCATTTTGATGCATATTTACTTCATTACGATCACCATTTCCTTCGTTTCAATGCATATTTCGTTCATTTTGATGCATATTTACTTCGCTACGATCAACATTTCCTTCGTTTCGATGTATATTTCTTTCGTTTCGATGCATATGTACTTCATTTTGATGCATATTTACTTCATTACAATCAATATTTCCTTCGTTTCGATGTATATTTACTTCATTTTGATGCATATTTACTTCATTAATTTCAATATTTCCTTCGTTTCGATGCATATTTACTTCATTTTGATGCATTTTACTTCATTACGTTCAACATTTTCTTCTTTCGAAGCATATTCACTTCATTTTGATATATATTTTGATGCATATTTACTTCATTTCTATGTATATTTCCTTCGTTTCGATGCATATTTTCTACGTTTTGATGCATATTTACTTAATTACATTCAACATTTCCTTCGTTTCGTTGCATATTTACATCATTTCGATCATCATTTCCTTCGTTTCGATGCATATGTACTCATTTTGATGCAAATTTACTTCATTACAATCTACATTTCCTTCGTTTCGATTCATATTTACTTCATTTTGATGCATATTTACAACATTAAGTTCAACATTTCCTTCGTTTTGAATCATATTTTCTTCATTTTGAACTATATTTTGATGCATATTTACTTCATTTTAATGTATATTTTGATGCATATTTACTTCATTTCGATGCATATTTCTTTCGTTTCTATGCATATTTTTTTCATTTTGATGCATATTTACTTCATTACGTTCAACATATCCTTCGTTTCGTTGCATATTCACTCCATTTCGATCAACATTTCTTTCCTTTTGATGCATATTTACTTCATTTTGATGCATATTTACTTCATTACAATCAACATTTCCTTCGTTACGATGCATATTTACTTCATTTTGATGCATATTTACTTCATTACGATCACCGTTTCCTTCGTTTCAATGCAAATTTCTTTCATTTTGATGCATATTTACTTCATTACGATCAACATTTCCTTTGTTTCGATTTATATTTCTATCGTTTCGATGCATATGTACTTCATTTTGATGCATATTCACTTCATTACGATCAAGATTTTCGTCATTTCGATGTATATTTCTTTCATTTCGTTGCATATGTACTTCATTTTGATGCATATTAACTTCATTACAATCAATATTTCCTTCGTTTCGATGCATATTTACTTCATTTTGGTTCATATTTACTTCATTACGATCAACATTTCTTTCGTTTCGATGGATATTTACTTCATTTTGATGCATATTTACTTCATTACGTTCAACATTTCCTTCGTTTTGAAGCATATTTTCTTAATTTTGATGTATATTTTGATGCATATTTACTTCATTTCTTTGCATATTTCTTTCGTTTCTATGCGTATTTTCTTCATTTTAATGCATATTTACTTCATTACGTTCAACATTTCCTTCGTTTCGTTGCATTTTTACTCCATTTCAATCAATATTTCCTTCGTTTCGATGAATATTTACTTCATTTTGATGCATATTTACTTCATTACGATCAATATTTCCTTCGTTCTGATGCAAATTAACTTCATTTTGATGCATATTTACTTCATTTCGATTCGTATTTCTTTCGTTTTGATGCATATTTACTTTATTATGATGCATATTTACTTCACTACGATCAATATTTCCTTCGTTTCGATGCATATTTACTTCATTTTGATGCATATTTTGATGTACATTTACTTCATTACGATGAACATTTCCTTCGTTTTGATGCATTTTCCTTCGTTTCGAGGTATATTTACTTCATTTTGATGCATATTTACTTCGTTTCGATGTATAATTACTTCATTTTGATGTATATTTACTTTTTTTCGATGTATATTTCCTTCGTTTCGATGCACAGTTACTTCATTTTGATGCATATTTACTTCATTACGATCACCATTTCCTTCGTTTCAATGCATATTTCGTTCATTTTGATGCATGTTTACTTCATTATGATTAACATTTCCTTCGTTTTGATGTATATTTCTTTCGTTTCGATGCATATGTACTTCATTTTGATGTATATTTATTTCATTACAATTAACATTTTCTTCGTTTCGATGAATATTTACTTCATTTTGATGCATATTTACTTCGTTACGATCAATATTTCCTTTGTTTCGATGTATATTTACTTCATTTTGATGCATATTTACTTCATTACGTTCAACATTTTCTTCGTTTCGAAGCATATTCACTTCATTTTGATGTATATTTTAATGCATATTTACTTCATTTCGATGTATGTTTCCTTCGTTTCGAAGCATATTTTTTATGTTTTGATGCATATTTACTTTTTTTCGATGCATATTTCCTTCGTTTCGATGCATATTTCCTTCGTTTCGATGCATATTTAAATCATTTTGATGCATATTTACTTCATTACGATCACCATTTCCTTCGTTTCAATGCATATTTCGTTCATTTTGATGCATATTTACTTCGTTACGATCAACATTTCCTTCGTTTCGATGTATATTTCTTTCGTTTCGATGCATATGTACTTCATTTTGATGCATATTTACTTCATTACAATCAATATTTCCTTCGTTTCGATGTATATTTACTTCATTTTGATGCATATTTACTTCATTAATTTCAATATTTCCTTCGTTTCGATGCATATTTACTTCATTTTGATGCATTGTACTTTATTACGTTCAACATTTTCTTCGTTTCGAAGCATATTCACTTCATTTTGATATGTATTTTGATGCATATTTACTTCATTTCAATGTATATTTCCTTCATTTCGATGCATATTTTCTACGTTTTGATGCATATTTACTTAATTACGTTCAACATTTCCTTCGTTTCGTTGCATATTTACTTCATTTCGATCAACATTTCCTTCGTTTCGATGCATATGTACTTCATTTTGATGCAAATTTACTTCATTACAATCTACATTTCCTTCGTTTCGATGCATATTTACTTCATTTGATGCATATTTACAACATTAAGTTCAACATTTCCTTCGTTTTGAATCATATTTTCTTCATTTTGAAGTATATTTTGATGCATATTTACTTCATTTTAATGTATATTTTGATGCATATTTACTTCATTTCGATGCATATTTATTTCGTTTCTATGGATATTTTTTTGATTTTGATGCATATTTACTTCATTACGTTCAACATATCCTTCGTTTCGATGCATATTCACTCCATTTTGATCAACATTTCTTTCCTTTTGATGCATATTTACTTCATTTTGATGTATATTTACTTCATTACAAACAACATTTCCTTCGTTCCGATGCATATTTACTTCATTACGATCACCGTTTCCTTCGTTTCAATGCAAATTTCCTTCATTTTGATGCATATTTACTTCATTACGATCAACATTTCCTTTGTTTCGATGTATATTTCAATCGTTTCGATGCATATGTACTTCATTTTGATGCATATTCACTTCATTACGATCAAGATTTTCGTCGTTTCGATGTATATTTCATTCATTTCGTTGCATATGTACTTCATTTTGATGCATATTAACTTCATTACAATCAATATTTCCTTAGTTTCGATGCATATTTACTTCATTTTGGTTCATATTTACTTCATTACGATCAACATTTCTTTCGTTTCGATGAATATTTACTTCATTTTGATGCATATTTACTTCATTACGTTCAACATTTCCTTCATTTTGAAGCATATTTTCTTAATTTTGATGTATATTTTGATGCTCTATGCATATTTCTTACATTTCTATGCGTATTTTCTTCATTTTAATGCATATTTATTTCATTTCGTTCAACATTTCCTTCGTTTCGTTGCATATTTACTTCCTTTCGATCAACATTTCCTTCGTTTCGATGAATATTTACTTCATTTTGATGCATATTTACTTCATTACGATCAACATTTCCTTCGTTCTGATGCAAATTTACTTCATTTCTTTCGTTTCGATGAATATTTACTTCATTTTGATGCATATTAACTTCATTACAATCAACATTTCCTTCGTTTCGATGCATATTTACTTCATTTTGGTGCATATTTACTTCATTACGATCAACATTTCTTTCGTTTCGATGGATATTTACTTCATTTTGATGCATATTTACTTCATTACGTTCAACATTTCCTTCGTTTTGAAGCATATTTTCTTAATTTTGATGTATATTTTGATGCATATTTACTTCATTTCTATGCATATTTCTTTCGTTTCTATGCGTATTTTCTTCATTTTAATGCATATTTACTTCATTACGTTCAACATTTCCTTCGTTTCGTTGCATTTTTACTCCATTTCAATCAATATTTCCTTCGTTTCGATGAATATTTACTTCATTTTGATGCATATTTACTTCATTACGATCAATATTTCCTTCGTTCTGATGCAAATTAACTTCATTTTGATGCATATTTACTTCATTTCGATTCGTATTTCTTTCGTTTTGATGCATATTTACTTTATTATGATGCATATTTACTTCACTACGATCAATATTTCCTTCGTTTTCGATGCATATTTACTTCATTTTGATGCATATTTTGATGTACATTTACTTCATTACGATGAACATTTCCTTCGTTTTGATGCATTTTCCTTCGTTTCGAGGTATATTTACTTCATTTTGATGCATATTTACTTCGTTTCGATGTATAATTACTTCATTTTGATGTATATTTACTTTTTTTCGATGTATATTTCCTTCGTTTCGATGCATATTTACTTCATTTTGATGCATATTTACTTCATTACGATCACCATTTCCTTCGTTTCAATGCATATTTCGTTCATTTTGATGCATGTTTACTTCATTATGATTAACATTTCCTTCGTTTTGATGTATATTTCTTTCGTTTCGATGCATATGTACTTCATTTTGATGTATATTTATTTCATTACAATTAACATTTTCTTCGTTTCGATGAATATTTACTTCATTTTGATGCATATTTACTTCGTTACGATCAATATTTCCTTTGTTTCGATGTATATTTACTTCATTTTGATGCATATTTACTTCATTACGTTCAACATTTTCTTCGTTTCGAAGCATATTCACTTCATTTTGATGTATATTTTGAATGCATATTTACTTCATTTCGATGTATGTTTCCTTCGTTTCGAAGCATATTTTTTATGTTTTGATGCATATTTACTTTTTTTCGATGCATATTTCCTTCGTTTCGATGCATATTTCCTTCGTTTCGATGCATATTTAAATCATTTTGATGCATATTTACTTCATTACGATCACCATTTCCTTCGTTTCAATGCATATTTCGTTCATTTTGATGCATATTTACTTCGTTACGATCAACATTTCCTTCGTTTCGATGTATATTTCTTTCGTTTCGATGCATATGTACTTCATTTTGATGCATATTTACTTCATTACAATCAATATTTCCTTCGTTTCGATGTATATTTACTTCATTTTGATGCATATTTACTTCATTAATTTCAATATTTCCTTCGTTTCGATGCATATTTACTTCATTTTGATGCATTTTACTTCATTACGTTCAACATTTTCTTCTTTCGAAGCATATTCACTTCATTTTGATATATATTTTGATGCATATTTACTTCATTTCTATGTATATTTCCTTCGTTTCGATGCATATTTTCTACGTTTTGATGCATATTTACTTAATTACATTCAACATTTCCTTCGTTTCGTTGCATATTTACTTCATTTCGATCAACATTTCCTTCGTTTCGATGCATATGTACTTCATTTTGATGCAAATTTACTTCATTACAATCTACATTTCCTTCGTTTCGATGCATATTTACTTCATTTTGATGCATATTTACAACATTAAGTTCAACATTTCCTTCGTTTTGAATCATATTTTCTTCATTTTGAACTATATTTTGATGCATATTTACTTCATTTTAATGTATATTTTGATGCATATTTACTTCATTTCGATGCATATTTCTTTCGTTTCTATGCATATTTTTTTCATTTTGATGCATATTTACTTCATTACGTTCAACATATCCTTCGTTTCGTTGCATATGCACTCCATTTCGATCAACATTTCTTTCCTTTTGATGCATATTTACTTCATTTTGATGTATATTTACTTCATTACAATCAACATTTCCTTCGTTACGATGCATATTTACTTCATTTTGATGCATATTTACTTCATTACGATCACCGTTTCCTTCGTTTCAATGCAAATTTCTTTCATTTTGATGCATATTTACTTCATTACGATCAACATTTCCTTTGTTTCGATTTATATTTCTATCGTTTCGATGCATATGTACTTCATTTTGATGCATATTCACTTCATTACGATCAAGATTTTCGTCGTTTCGATGTATATTTCTTTCATTTCGTTGCATATGTACTTCATTTTGATGCATATTAACTTCATTACAATCAATATTTCCTTCGTTTCGATGCATATTTACTTCATTTTGGTTCATATTTACTTCATTACGATCAACATTTCTTTCGTTTCGATGGATATTTACTTCATTTTGATGCATATTTACTTCATTACGTTCAACATTTCCTTCGTTTTGAAGCATATTTTCTTAATTTTGATGTATATTTTGATGCACTATGCATATTTCTTTCATTTCTTTGCATATTTCTTTCGTTTCTATGCGTATTTTCTTCATTACGTTCAACATTTCCTTCGTTTCGTTGTATATTTACTCCATTTCGATCAACATTTCCTTCGTTTCGATGAATATTTACTTCATTTTGATGCATATTTACTTCATTACGATCAACATTTCCTTCGTTCTGATGCAAATTTACTTCATTTCTTTCGTTTCGATGCATATTTACTTCATTTTGATGCATATTAACTTCTTTACAATCAATATTTCCTTCGTTTCGATGCATATTTACTTCATTTTGGTTCATATTTACTTCATTACGATCAACATTTCTTTCATTTCGATGGATATTTACTTCATTTTGATGCATATTTACTTCATAACGTTCAACATTTCCTTCGTTTTGAAGCATATTTTCTTAATTTTGATGTATATTTTGATGCATATTTAATTCATTTCTATGCATATTTCTTTCGTTTCTATGCGTATTTTCTTCATTTTAATGCATATTTACTTCATTACGTTCAACATTTCCTTTGTTTCGTTGCATTTTTACTCCATTTCGATCAACATTTCCTTTGTTTCGATGAATATTTACTTTATTTTGAAGCATATTTACTACATTACGATCAACATTTCCTTCGTTCTGATGCAAATTTACTTCATTTTGATGCATATTTACTTCATTTCGATTCGTATTTCCTTCGTTTTAATGCATATTTACTTTATTATGATGCATATTTATTTCACTACGATCAACATTTCCTTCGTTTCGATGCATATTTACTTCATTTTGATGCATATTTTGATGTACATTTACTTCATTACGATGAACATTTCCTTCGTTTTGATACATTTTTCCTTCGTTTCGAGGTATATTTACTTCATTTTGATGCATATTTACTTAGTTTCGATGTATATTTACTTCATTTTGATGTACATTAACTTTTTTTCGAGGCATATTTCCTTCGTTTCGATGCATATTTACTTCATTTTGATGCACATTTACTTCATTACGATCACCCTTTCCTTCGTTTCAATGTATATTTCGTTCATTTTGATGCATATTAACTTCATTACGATCAACATTTCCTTCGTTTCGATGTATATTTCTTTCGTTGATGCATATGTACTTCATTTTGATGAATATTTATTTCATTACAATCAACATTTCCTTCGTTTCGATGAATATTTACTTCATTTTGATGCATTTTACTTCATTACGTTCAACATTTTCTTCTTTTCGAAGCATATTAACTTCATTTTGATATATATTTTGATGCATATTTACTTCATTTCTATGTATATTTCCTTCGTTTCGATGCATATTTTCTACGTTTTGATGCATATTTACTTAATTACATTCAACATTTCCTTCGTTTCGTTGCATATTTACTTCATTTCGATCAACATTTCCTTCGTTTCGATGCATATGTACTTCATTTTGATGCAAATTTACTTCATTACAATCTACATTTCCTTCGTTTCGATGCATATTTACTTCATTTTGATGCATATTTACAACATTAAGTTCAACATTTCCTTCGTTTTGAATCATATTTTCTTCATTTTGAAGTATATTTTGATGCATATTTACTTCATTTTAATGTATATTTTGATGCATATTTACTTCATTTCGATGCATATTTCTTTCGTTTCTATGCATATTTTTTTCATTTTGATGCATATTTACTTCATTACGTTCAACATATCCTTCGTTTCGTTGCATATGCACTCCATTTCGATCAACATTTCTTTCCTTTTGATGCATATTTACTTCATTTTGATGTATATTTACTTCATTACAATCAACATTTCCTTCGTTACGATGCATATTTACTTCATTTTGATGCATATTTACTTCATTACGATCACCGTTTCCTTCGTTTCAATGCAAATTTCTTTCATTTTGATGCATATTTACTTCATTACGATCAACATTTCCTTTGTTTCGATTTATATTTCTATCGTTTCGATGCATATGTACTTCATTTTGATGCATATTCACTTCATTACGATCAAGATTTTCGTCGTTTCGATGTATATTTCTTTCATTTCATTGCATATGTACTTCATTTTGATGCATATTAACTTCATTACAATCAATATTTCCTTCGTTTCGATGCATATTTACTTCATTTTGGTTCATATTTACTTCATTACGATCAACATTTCTTTCGTTTCGATGGATATTTACTTCATTTTGATGCATATTTACTTCATTACGTTCAACATTTCCTTCGTTTTGAAGCATATTTTCTTAATTTTGATGTATATTTTGATGCACTATGCATATTTCTTTCATTTCTATGCGTATTTTCTTCATTTTAATGCATATTTACTTCATTACGTTCAACATTTCCTTCGTTTCGTTGTATATTTACTCCATTTCGATCAACATTTCCTTCGTTTCGATGAATATTTACTTCATTTTGATGCATATTTACTTCATTACGATCAACATTTCCTTCGTTCTGATGCAAATTTACTTCATTTCTTTCGTTTCGATGCATATTTACTTCATTTTGATGCATATTAACTTCTTTACAATCAATATTTCCTTCGTTTCGATGCATATTTACTTCATTTTGGTTCATATTTACTTCATTACGATCAACATTTCTTTCATTTCGATGGATATTTACTTCATTTTGATGCATATTTACTTCATAACGTTCAACATTTCCTTCGTTTTGAAGCATATTTTCTTAATTTTGATGTATATTTTGATGCATATTTAATTCATTTCTATGCATATTTCTTTCGTTTCTATGCGTATTTTCTTCATTTTAATGCATATTTACTTCATTACGTTCAACATTTCCTTTGTTTCGTTGCATTTTTACTCCATTTCGATCAACATTTCCTTTGTTTCGATGAATATTTACTTTATTTTGAAGCATATTTACTACATTACGATCAACATTTCCTTCGTTCTGATGCAAATTTACTTCATTTTGATGCATATTTACTTCATTTCGATTCGTATTTCCTTCGTTTTAATGCATATTTACTTTATTATGATGCATATTTATTTCACTACGATCAACATTTCCTTCGTTTCGATGCATATTTACTTCATTTTGATGCATATTTTGATGTACATTTACTTCATTACGATGAACATTTCCTTCGTTTTGATACATTTTTCCTTCGTTTCGAGGTATATTTACTTCATTTTGATGCATATTTACTTAGTTTCGATGTATATTTACTTCATTTTGATGTACAATAACTTTTTTTCGAGGCATATTTCCTTCGTTTCGATGCATATTTACTTCATTTTGATGCACATTTACTTCATTACGATCACCCTTTCCTTCGTTTCAATGTATATTTCGTTCATTTTGATGCATATTAACTTCATTACGATCAACATTTCCTTCGTTTCGATGTATATTTCTTTCGTTGATGCATATGTACTTCATTTTGATGTATATTTATTTCATTACAATCAACATTTCCTTCGTTTCGATGAATATTTACTTCATTTTGATGTATATTTACTTCATTTTGATGCATATTTACTTTATTACGTTCTACATTTTCTTCTATTCGAAGCATATTCACTTCATTTTGATGTATATTTTGAATGCATATTTACTTCATTTTGATTTATATTTCCTTCGTTTCGAAGCATGTTTTCTACGTTTAGATGCTTATTTACTTTTTTTTATGCATATTTCCTTCGTTTCGATGCATATTTACATCATTTTGATGCATATTTACTTCATTACGATCACCATTTCCTTCGTTTCAATGCATATTTCGTTCATTTTGATGCATATTTACTTCATTACGATCAACATTTCCTTCGTTTCGATGTATATTTCTGTCGTTTCGATGCATATGTACTTCATTTTGATGCATATTTACTTCATTATAATCAATATTTCCTTCGTTTCGATGTATATTTACTTCATTTTGATGCATATTTCTTCATTAATTTTAATATTTCCTTCGTTTCGATGCATATTTACTTCATTTTGATGCATTTTACTTCATTACGTTTAACATTTTCTTCGTTTCGAAGCATATTCACTTCATTTTGATATATATTTTGATGCATATTTACTTCGTTTCGAAGTATATTTCCTTCGTTTTGATGCATATTTTCTACGTTTTGATGCATATTTACTTAATTACATTCAACATTTCCTTCGTTTCGTTGCATATTTACTTCATTTCGATCAACATTTCCTTCGTTTCGATGCATATGTACTTCATTTTGATGCAAATTTACTTCATTACAATCTACATTTCCTTCATTTCGATGCATATTTACTTCATTTTGATGCATATTTACAACATTAAGTTCAACATTTCCTTCGTTTTGAATCATATTTTCTTCATTTTGAAGTATATTTTGATGCATATTTACTTCATTTTAATGTATATTTTGATGCATATTTACTTCATTTCGATGCATATTTCTTTCGTTTCCATACATATTTTTTTCATTTTGATGCATATTTACTTCATTACGTTCAACATATCCTTCGTTTCGTTGCATATTCACTCCATTTCGATCAACATTTCTTTCGTTTAGATGCATATTTACTTCATTTTGATGCATATTTACTTAATTTCAATCAACATTTCCTTCGTTCTGATGCATATTTACTTCATTTTTATGCATATTTACTTCATTACGATCACCGTTTCCTTCGTTTCAATGCAAATTTCCTTCATTTTGATGTATATTTACTTTAATACGATCAACATTTCCTTTGTTTCGATGTATATTTCTGTCGTTTTGATGCATATGTACTTCATTTTGATGCATATTCACTTCATTACGATCAACATTTTCTTAATTTTGATGTATATTTTGATGCTCTATGCATATTTCTTTCATTTCTATGCGTATTTTCTTCATTTTAATGCATATTTACTTCATTACGTTCAACATTTCCTTCGTTTCGTTGTATATTTACTCCATTTCGATCAACATTTCCTTCGTTTCGATGAATATTTACTTCATTTTGATGCATATTTACTTCATTACGATCAACATTTCCTTCGTTCTGATGCAAATTTACTTCATTTCTTTCGTTTCGATACATATTTACTTCATTTTGATGCGTATTAACTTCTTTACAATCAATATTTCCTTCGTTTCGATGCATATTTACTTCATTTTGGTGCATATTTACTTCATTACGATCAACATTTCTTTCATTTCGATGGATATTTACTTCATTTTGATGCATATTTACTTCATTACGTTCAACATTTCCTTCGTTTTGAAGCATATTATCTTAATTTTGATGTATATTTTGATGCATATTTACTTCATTTCTATGCATATTTCTTTCGTTTCTATGCGTATTTTCTTCATTTTAATGCATATTTGCTTCATTACGTTCAACATTCCCTTCGTTTCGTTGCATTTTTACTCCATTTCGATCAACATTTCCTTTGTTTCAATGAATATTTACTTCATTTTGATACATATTTACTACATTACGATCAACATTTCTTCGTTCTGATGCAAATTTACTTCATTTTGATGCATATTTAATTCATTTCGATTCGTATTTCCTTCGTTTTAATGCATATTTACTTTATTATGATGCATATTTATTTCACTACGATCAACATTTCCTTCGTTTCGATGCATATTTACTTCATTTTGATGCATATTTTGATGTACATTTACTTCATTACGATGAACATTTCCTTCGTTTTGATGCATTTTTCCTTCGTTTCGAGGTATATTTATTTCATTTTGATGCATATTTACTTCGTTTCGATGTATATTTACTTCATTTTGACGTACATTAACTTTTTTTCGAGGCATATTTCCTTCGTTTCGATGCATATTTACTTCATTTTGATGCACATTTACTTCATTACGATCACCATTTCCTTCGTTTCAATGTATATTTCATTCATTTTGATGCATATTTACTTCATTACGATCAACATTTCCTTCGTTTTGATGTATATTTCTTTCGTTCGATGCATATGTACTTCATTTTGATGTATATTTATTTCATTACAATCAACATTTCCTTCGTTTCGATGAATATTTACTTCATTTTGATGCATATTTACTTCATTACGATCAATATTTCCTTCGTTTCGATGTATATTTACTTCATTTTGATTCATATTTACTTTATTACGTTCTACATTTTCTTCGTTTCGAAGCATATTCACTTCATTTTGATGTATATTTTGAATGCATATTTACTTCATTTTGATGTATATTTCCTTCGTTTCGAAGCATATTTTCTACGTTTTGATGCATATTTACTTTTTTTTGATGCATATTTCCTTCGTTTCGATGCATATTTACATCATTTTGATGCATATTTACTTCATTACGATCACCATTTCCTTCGTTTCAATGCATATTTCGTTCATTTTGATGCATATTTACTTCATTACGATCAACATTTCCTTCGTTTCGATGTATATTTCTTTCGTTTCGATGCATATGTACTTCATTTTGATGCATATTTACTTCATTACAATCAATATTTCCTTCGTTTCAATGTATATTTACTTCATTTTGATGCATATTTCTTCATTAATTTTAATATTTCCTTCGTTTCGATGCATATTTACTTCATTTTGATGCATTTTACTTCATTACGTTTAACGTTTTCTTCGTTTCGAAGCATATTCACTTCATTTTGATATATATTTTGATGCATATTTACTTCATTTCGAAGTATATTTCCTTCGTTTTGATGCATATTTTCTACGTTTTGATGCATATTTACTTAATTTCATTCAACATTTCCTTCGTTTCGTTGTATATTTACTTCATTTCGATCAACATTTCCTTCGTTTCGATGCATATGTACTTCATTTTGATGCAAATTTACTTCATTACAATCTACATTTCCTTCCTTTCGATGCATATTTACTTCATTTTGATGCATATTACTTACCATATGTAAACCATGATACATGTGCCAGTAATTGGTTCCAAGTGACAAAATGGCTCAACATCATCAAAGTTAACAAACAACATTTGCTCATACCCAAAAACATCTGGATTCAACTTAATTTGTATGATGCGTGATGTAGGCTTACTGGCATAACAATGCAACGCATACAGAGTGGGTGGTACTTTTTCAAAATCAAGGATACGCGTCTCTTTCTTCTGCTTTTTTCATGCTTCTAAGTTAAATAAAATAAATGTACAATGAAAGATTAGTCAAATATGTTTTATATACTTTTAATATTGTTAGATATAAGAGAATACCTGAACTTTTAAATTCATCAAGTGAATTGGCCATGAGACATCATATCCAACTTATTAATCTCTTTTGGACATATTAATCCTTCTTTACAAGGCTCACATTCTTCTGATTCAGAAATGTCTTCATCAACTAAATTATTGATGATTTCTTCTTCTGATTCAGAAGTAGATGAAAATTCTGATTCTGATTTCTCAGATTCAGATTTTTCTTCAAGAGTCTGTATAATAATTTCCTTGATATCATCAGGAATTTCCAGATTGTTAATCCTTTTCTTTGTCCAACAGAATTCTTTGGTATGACCCTTTTTACCACATACCTTGCAGTATCTTTCTTTTTTCTTATTATATCTCTGTCTATAAGACTTTTTCTGGAACTTTTCTTCCTTTCTTTTATTCTTTTTCTCAATCTGTCTAGGAGAATATCTCCTATGTTTAGGTTTATAAACCTTTTTATCTTTATTAATTTTGGTTTTACTGGATGAAGGATTATCCAAACCAAATTGTTGACAAAATTCTCCCAATTGTTTTTTCTCATTGAGATTTTGCCTTTTAATCTGTTGATTTAGCTTTATTTCATTACATAAAGCTAATCCTTCTTGTATACAAGCGTCTATAAGAGCACCATAAGTATAACTATCATATTGAATCGTAATATTATTACGTTTTAAGGTTTTTCTTACCCTTTCAGCAAATAAGCTGGGTAATCCGTCAATAAATTTTGACTTCCAATGAATGTTATTACATTCTGGTAATTTCATTACTCTGCTTAGGAAAGTATCTTTGTACCACCTAAAATCAGAGAGTGTTTTACACCTTAATGTTTGGAGCAGTGTTCTAATAGTATCACTATTATCACTGAACCTTCCAGTAAAATGTTCAATTATATTAACTGCAAGTGTATAAACTGCATTTTCGGTAATATTATTACCTTCTTGTTTAATCATACCAATTCAGAATAAGTTTTATTACAATAGACCAACACCCATGGATGTATTACATGAAGAATAACTAATATCAATAGTATCAGTGTATTCTTCATTTAATACATCCATGGGTGTTGGTCTATTGTAATAAAACTTATTCTGAATTGGCTTATCTGCCCATTTAGTATTGATCTTATTGATCTGATTTTGAAAAACCTGTTTATAATCAGGATTTTCCATGATATTATCATATAACTCTTTATCAAGAGTTTTTAAGCTAAGTTTATTAAACTTTTCCACAAGAAATTTCTCAAGCTCATATAATGGCTTGATTTTAAAATTGGATATAACCGGAGGTGGTTGGAAGCTTGGCAAAGCTTCTTTTCCCTTATCTGTAATTATTACAGGTTGGAGATTTTGTAAATCTTTTTTCTTCTCCTTTTCTGTAATGATTACATTAGGTTGATTATTAATAACTGATATAATCATATCCAGTTTATTATGAATAGACTGGATTTGTTCTCCTAATACATTTAAAAACAAATTTGTATAATTTTGATTTTCAAACATAGTATTAATATGTTTACAAGTTATTTGTATAGTATCATCTTCAATAAGTTTAGCAAAAGCTAGAAAATTATGAATTTTCCCATTTTTCTCAATATGAAAAGGTTGTTGTGGAGGATATATATCTGTCACAACTGTGCCATTTTGCAAATTATAATTTCTTTCTAAAATAGAAATATAATTTCTTACATAGGTATTCATAAACCATGCTGCAAAAGGTATTAACATATTTTTCTCTTTACAAGTTATATAAAACTCATCTTGAAAATTTATAATCTCATTTTGAGTAAAATTCTCAAAAAACCATTTTCTAAAAGGTTCATAACCTTTACTTTTAAGTTCTTCAGAATAATCTTTCTGGCTGAAGAACCAGGACTGAAATCTAATTTTTCATAAAAATCCATAAATTATATTTTAATATCCATTTCCGACATTGTCGGTTCTGACTCATCAATATGACGAGTATTTGCATCTCTGACAATATTATTCCTGTTGATATATAATCTATCAGTAACAGGAGTAAATACTTCAGAATCAGTATCTTCTCTTATCTGAGAAGTTGATGATCGTGGTAATTCCACTTTATAATCAATTGGAGAAATATAATTTCTCATCGAATTGTATCTTTTGAGAGACTTATTATTCTCAAATCGTATATTAATATCAGATAATGATAATTGCAAATTAGGATATACATTAAAGTATACTGGTCCATTGGCCAAGCTGGATTGTATTATCCCCATTAATGATTGTTTCCAATTCAAATTCCTACCATCTCTTAAAGCTGCTATAAAGCTTTCTGGTAATCCTTTCAATGTTAAAGGTTTGAATGCAATTTGCACTAATCCTATATGAAGGAATTTATGAGTGTTTCTATAAGCACCTATATCTTTTTCAGATAATAATCTGATTATCATATCATTACTATCTAATGAAATCGATTCTTCAGTAGTTTTTACTACTTGTTTTAAACCTATTTTTTCAAAAGTACCTAATTGATATATCAATCTAGGTTCTATTTTAGGGATTGTCCACTTATTAAACAGATCTAGATTCTCTGGAATATCATATTCCTCATTTCTAATATTCTTAATATTATTATTCTTATTAATCATATTCATGATATTCATGATGAAAAATGTGTTGATTCCTAACATATCAATTATAACTACCATGACTCTGATACCATCTAGGGACAGGATCGCTAACAAGATATTAAACATGATAGATAGGCTAAATATTCAACAAGAATCATAGAGGATATTTTACAGAATGGAAATAAAACCGGCATTTCTAATAAAATTATACCCAAATAAAACCTCCAACATGCCCATCACAACGCCTTTCAAACGGCTAAAACTGGGACTTACAGGAGCAACATATTTAAGGTATCTTTTTATTATAAAGCCAGTAAATTTCTATCTAACCTATTAAATTCTTATTAGAATATTCTATCCATCTAACTCATTAAATTCTTATCAGAATATCCTAGCCATAAACTATATAAGTTCCATGCTAGCACAATTAATAGTTATGAATCAACACATGAATAATTTAGCCTATTAGGCTAAACATGAACATAATTAAAAATTAAAATAAACAAAAATTAAAAACTATAAATAAAATACTTACAAAATATTTGTACTCAGAATAATTCTTCTTATTACAGATTTATATTACAAAGAAGGGGAAATGCTCAACACATGAGCTACAAGCTTTGATCAGAGAGTAAGGGGATTTCTGATCTCTGTCTAACAAATGAAAAATCCAACCAAATATATAAGCGAAGGAAAACGCGTTTCAACAATAGATAACGCGTGATTAAACAGTAAAATCCAAAATTTTTCGGTATGCACAGTATAAAGTGCTACAGTAAGTCAACTTTGAACAGTAATTTTACTGTTAATGAACAGTGATTTGTCCGGCTGCTTTACTGTTTGATGAACAGTATCTTGTCTGGCTGCTTTACTGTTTTGAACAGTATTTTACTGTATTCCAGTAAATTTTTCTATTAGTGTGTCTTGTATTGCCTTAAAAATTTCATCCATATCCACATCATTGGGATCCTGTGCATCCTGCATATGTTCAGAGATCATAGTAGACTCTGATTTCTTATCTGATTCGGATTTTTATCATCTCCAAATTGAGATATTAAATCCTTCTTCATTTCTTCGATGTAAGCAGATATCATCTGTCCTTTTGTCAAATTTTCTGATTTCATTTTTGCTTTTCTCATAATATTATCAAATGGAGAAGGAGTATAAACTTCTCTGTAATTATTACTGTAAATCTCTATCTTTTTATCCAAGAGATCCATTGTCTCTTTTCCAAAAATCTGATTTGTTTTTGTATCTATACATAACATTTTATCCCAAAATTTAGTATAAAATGTTCTATAAATACATGGAATTCCTATTTCGGTATTACCGATTTCTGGAGTCCATTTAAATATCCATGGAATTGAAAATTCAATAAAAAAGTAACATGAGGCTATACCCTCTATGTACAATTTTGATTCTTGCTTTTTCAAAAGCTGTGGGGATATATCCACCCATTTATCAAATAAAATTTTTATTTGTTCTGGCAAAATAATTGAAGTGGGGCCATAACAGTAGAACCAGTTTATAAACCAGTGTGGGATATCATCCTTGTAAACATTTGAACATATCTTGACAAACCAAGTATGTTTCCTTTTATCATTCTCATAATTGAGTACCTTTATAAAGGCATCACAATAGTCCCAATAATTAAATTTCATTGGAACCCCTTTATTATTCAACACATCTTTTTCTTTCAATGGAGAAATTCCCCAATCTTCCAAGGATATAACCTTTTTAATTATTATTTTGCTGAAATTATAAATTTCATTACTAATTCCTGTAAAATGTGTAATTTCACATGAACTAGTCTGAAGTAATATCTGCTCATACAGATATCTTGACTTATAAGTCCTGATTTGCATAGAACTATTATCCATGTATCTTTGCATTATAGTCCAAGGATCATTGATCCATCTCAAATCTTTTTCTTCCAAAAGAAATATTATTTCTTTATATTCTTTGCGAATGAATCCAATATTATCGGATTCTTCTTTCTCAATTATTTGAGCATATGATGTTGAAGATGAAGAAGTATTACTATCTTCATTTTTCTTATTTCTTTTATCAAGAAATTCTTGATAGACTTCTTCCTCAGCCCTGTTCATTGCTATTAGCTTTTTATTGCCATGTTGAGATATTATCTCTGGCATTTTTCCTCTGTCACCTCTTCCTCTATAAGAGGAAGATCCTCTACCTCGTGCGCTCATTCCTGAAAATATTCACGAGTTAAAAAATCTGGAAGACTATTATCTTCTCATTTTTTATAAACAATGTCAAAATCAAATGGGGCTAAATGAGCCTGCCATCTTGCAAACATTTGTTTAGAAACATCATGTTTAAAATCCTTTTGAAACATAAATTTAGCTGCATTGCAGTCTGTTACAATAGTAAATTTCTGATTATATAAATCATCTTGAAATTTTAAAACACATTTAACAATTGCAAGAATTTCTTTAGCAACAGTAGCATAATTTTTCTGAGAATCATTCCATTTCCCAGAATGAAATCTAACAAGATGTACTTGTTTATTATCAGGATTAATCTGGGTCAATATACCACCAAATCCTATATTAGAGGCATCTGTCTCTATAATTTTTTTCCAATTTGGATTACTAATCATTAAGCAAGGTAAGGTTTTAACCCTAGATTTAATCTTCTTAACAACATCAGTATGACTATTAGTCCATGGTTTAGGATTCTTTTTAAGTCTATCATATAAGATTGATGTGTCCTTAACCAAATTATGATAATAGGGAGCAATGTAATTAATACTACCTAAAAATCTCTGTAACTGTGTTTTATCAGTTATCTCATCAGGAAATTTATTAGCAAAATCAATGCTTGTATTAATAGGAATAATATTTCCTTTTTCAATAATATGCCCTAGAAATCTGATTCTAGTTTGAAATAATTCCATCTTTGGTTTAGATATGACTAATCCACTCTGAACAATTAATGATTTAAAAATATGCAAATGTTTAAAATGCATTTCAATGGTTTTTTAATAAACCAAAATATCATCAATGTAAACAATTATAAATTCACTATAAGGAGTAAAAATATCATTCATAATCTTCTGAAATTCAGAAGGAGCATTCTTTAAACCAAATGGCATTACATTCCATTCATAATGTCCTATTGGAACATTAAATGTTGTTTTGTATCTATCAGATTTATTAATCTGAATCTGCCAGTATCCTTACTTAAGATCGAATTTCGAAAATATAAGACTATTATAAAGTCTATCCAATAAATCCTTTTTATTAGGAATTAGATGTCTGATCCATTTCAGAACTTTATTAAGAGGTTTATAATTAATAACCAATCTTGGAATTCCTCTTTCAATCTCAGAATGTTTATTAACATAAAATGCAGTGCATTACCACAGAGATTGAGAATGACTAATAAGTCCTTTTTGTAATAAAGATTCAATCTCTTTTTTACACAATTCTAAATACTCAGAATTCATCTGACAAGGCCTAGCCTTTGTTGGAATATTCTTTTCATCAAAAGAATCCTCATAAGGTAAAGAAATAATATGCTTTTTTCTATCCCAAAAAGCATTGGGATGATCATTACAAATTTCTAATGAAAATTGATTTTTCAAAAGACTAATTTTATCCTGTAATCTAGGATTTTTCAATTGATCATCAAGAGTAATAATATTAATCTCTTGTTTTAAAAAACTAATTTGATCCTGTTTTGCTTTGATATTATCATAAAGATTATGCAAAATTTTGTAAAGGGTTCAATAATAAATTCTAGGAAAATATCATCTCCTTTGAAAGTACCAATAATACCTTTATTATCAATCTTTTTTATAGGATAAATATTATTTAAAAACGGAGTACCAAGTATAACTTGATTTGAAATATTTTTTGCAAGTATAAAACTTTGCGAAATACATTTGTTATTAATACAAACATAAGCTTTAGGAATTTTATAATTAATCTGGAGTTTATCACCTCCTGCATGCCATAATGTATGACTAGTTTTATGAAAATATCGAGTAGGTATTAACCCTTCCTGTATAACATTTAAATCTGCACCACTATCAACAAGAGCAGTAAATGTTTTTGTATAATGATTATCAATCAATAATGATATTTTTATATACCATTTCTGAGATATAACCATTTCAATAGTAGAAAGAAATGTATCATTAAACATACTAGGCTTATTAAGCTCAATCTTTTGAGAAATATCCTCTTTTGAAATATTTTTTCCTTTTGAAAATTCTTGTAATCTAGATATTCTAGATTCTTGAATAAGATTCTTATTCTTTAATAATTTTATTTCTTCTCTGAGATTATTAACCTCAATATGAAGATCTTGTAGAGATATATCTCTTTGAACCTGATATTTAGTTCTTAACCGATTCATGACTTCTGTCATGTTATAAGACTTATTCTTATTAAGAATGTCTTGCGTCAATTCTTCTTCTTTATTAGAAGAGGAAGCTTCATCTCTATTACCAATATCATTGATAATCTGATTCCTTAACAAAGGATCTTTAATTATTTTTTACACCTCAAAGATATTATCAGAGGTTAAAACATTAATCGACATATCTGAGAACTGAGATATAATCTTATAAAACTCAGATTGATTATTATCAAGATTATTAATCTCTTTTGGACATATTAATCCTTCTTTACAGGGCTCACATTCTTCTGATTCAGAAATGTCTTCATCAACTAAATTATTGATGATTTCTTCTTCTGATTCAGAAGTAGATGAAAATTCTGATTCTGATTTCTCAGATTCAGATTTTTCTTCAAGAGTCTGTATAATAATTTCCTTGATATCATCAGGAATTTCCAGATTATTAATCCTTTTCTTTGTCCAACAGAATTCTTTGGTATGACCCTTTTTACCACATACCTTGCAGTATCTTTCTTTTTTCTTATTATATCTCTGTCTATAAGACTTTTTCTGGAACTTTTCTTCCTTTCTTTTATTCTTTTTCTCAATCTGTCTAGGAGAATATCTCCTATGTTTAGGTTTATAAACCTTTTTATCTTTATTAATTTTGGTTTTACTGGATGAAGGATTATCCAAACCAAATTGTTGACAAAATTCTCCCAATTGTTTTTTCTCATTGAGATTTTGCCTTTTAATCTGTTGATTTAACTTTATTTCATTACATAAAGCTAATCCTTCTTGTATACAAGTGTCTATAAGAGCACCATAAGTATAACTATCATATTGAATCGTAATATTATTACGTTTTAGGGTTTTTCTTACCCTTTCAGCAAATAAGCTGGGTAATCCGTCAATAAATTTTGACTTCCAATGAATGTTATTACATTCTGGTAATTCCATTACTCTGCTTAGGAAAGTATCTTTGTACCACCTAAAATCAGAGAGTGTTTTACACCTTAATGTTTGGAGCAGTGTTCTAATAGTATCACTATTATCACTGAACCTTCCAGTAAATTGTTCAATTATATTAACTGCAAGTGTATAAACTGCATTTTCGGTAATATTATTACTTTCTTGTTTAATCATATTGAGAATATTATCTATATCTTCTTGAGATAAATAATTATCCCACCACCCTTTAAGCTGTCCAGTAAATCCAGCAACTATCATTGCTGCGATTACCTTATCAGAATTATTACTATTTTTGCAAATAGTTGAGTACATAAGCATTCTATGTACTGTATTATAAATTTGTTTATTAGAATAGCCATCAATATTCCACTCATAGATTTTATTACCAGAATAACTAATATCAATAGTATCAGTGTATTCTTCATGTAATACATCCATGGGTGTTGGTCTATTGTAATAAAACTTATTCTGAATTGGCTTATCTGCCCATTTAGTATTGATCTTATTGATCTGATTTTGAAAAACCTGCTTATAATCAGGATTTTCTATGATATTATCATATAACTCTTTATCAAGAGTTTTTATGCTAAGTTTATTAAACTTTTCCTCAAGAAATTTCTCAAGCTCATATAATGGCTTGATTTTAAAATTGGATATAACCGGAGGTGGTTGGAAGTTTGGCAAAGCTTCTTTTCCCTTATCTGTAATTATTACAGGTTGGAGATTTTGTAAATCTTTTTTCTTCTCCTTTTCTGTAATGATTACAGTAGGTTGATTATTAATAACTGATATAATCATATCCAGTTTATTATGAATAGACTGGATTTGTTCTCCTAATACATTTAAAAACAAATTTGTATAATTTTGATTTTCAAACATAGTATTAATATGTTTACAAGTTATTGGTATAGCATCATCTTCAATAAGTTTAGCAAAAGCTAGAAAATTATGAATTTTCCCATTTTTCTCAATATGAAAAGGTTGTTGTGGAGGATATATATCTGTCACAACTGTGCCATTTTGCAAATTATAATTTCTTTCTAAAATAGAAATATAATTTCTTACATAGGTATTCATAAATCATGTTGCAAAAGGTATTAACATATTTTTCTCTTTACAAGTTATATAAAACTCATCTTGAAAATTTATAACCTCATTTTGAGTAAAATTCTCAAAAAACCATTTTCTAAAAGGTTCATAACCTTTACTTTTAAATTCTTCAGAAATAATCTTTCTGGCTGAAGAACCAGGACTGAAATCTAATTTTTCATTAAAATCCATAAATTATATTAATAGTTCCATCTGTATTCTGCAAAATATCAGAAATATTATTCTGATTTTGTGCCTGTGTTTGAACAGGGACTGCTTGCTCAATTATCCAATTTTCTGGAAAGTCAATCTCTTCCCATTTAATAGGTCTTCTGGTCGTAATATTCGACCTACTAAAATTTGTTTCAATAATTATTGTTTCATTTTTCATTTTATCAATACGTTTACACTGAGGATTCAATGTATACAATGGTTTATAATATATTCTGTAACAGATACACATAACTTCTGTTCCAGGGATATAATTATAACCATGTGTTTTAACATTTAATGTTAAAGCATCTAGTATATTAACATCAGATAATGATAATTTTAAATTAGGATATACATTAAAGTATACTGGTCCATTGGCCAAGCTGGATTGTATTATCCCCATTAATGATTGTTTCCAATTCAAATTCCTACCATCTCTTAAAGCTGCTATAAAGCTTTCTGGTAATCCTTTCAATGTTAAAGGTTTGAATGCAATTTGCACTAATCCTATATGAAGGAATTTATGAGTGTATCTATAAGCACCTATATCTTTTTCAGATAATAATCTGATTATCATATCATTACTATCTAATGAAATCGATTCTTCAGTAGTTTTTACTATTTGTTTTAAACCTATTTTTTCAAAAGTACCTAATTGATATATCAATCTAGGTTCTATTTTAGGGATTGTCCACTTATTAAGCAGATCTAGATTCTCTGGAATATCATATTCCTCATTTCTAATATTCTTAATATTATTATTCTTATTAATCATATTCATGATATTCATGATGAAAAATGTGTTGATTCCTAACATATCAATTATAACTACCATGGCTCTGATACCATCCACGGACAGGATCGCTAACAAGATATTAAACATGATAGATAGGCTAAATATTCAACAAGAATCATAGAGGATATTTTACAGAATGGAAATAAAACCGGCATTTCTAATAAAATTATACCCAAATAAAACCTCCAACATGCCCATCACAACGCCTTTCAAACGGCTAAAACTGGGACTTACAGGAGCAACATATTTAAGGTATCTTTTTATTATAAAGCCAGTAAATTTCTATCTAACCTATTAAATTCTTATTAGAATATTCTAGCCATCTAACTCATTAAATTCTTATCAGAATATCCTAGCCACAAACTATATAAGTTCCATGCCAGCACAATTAATAGTTATGAATCAACACATGAATAATTTAGGCTATTAGGCTAAACATGAACATAATTAAAAATTAAAATAAACAAAAATTAAAAACTATAAATAAAATACTTACAAAATATTTGTACTCAGAATAATTCTTCTTATTACAGATTTATATTACAAAGAAGGGGAAATGCTCAACACATGAGCTACAAGCTTTGATCAGAGAGTAAGGGGATTTCTGATCTCTGTCTAACAAATGAAAAATCCTACCAAATATATAAGCGAAGGAAAACGCGTTTCAACAGTAGATAACGCGTGATTAAAAAGTAAAATCCGAAATTTTTCGGTATGCACAGTATAAAGTACTACAGTAAGTCAACTTTGAACAGTAATTTTACTGTTAATGAACAGTGATTTGTCCGGCTGCTTTACTGTTTGATGAACAGTATCTTGTCTGGCTGCTTTACTGTTTTGAACAGTATTTTACTGTATTCCAGTAAATTTTTCTATTAGTGTGTCTTGTATTGCCATAAAAATTTCATCCATATCCACATCATTGGGATCCTGTGCATCCTGCATATGTTCAGAGATCATAGTAGACTCTGATTTCTTATCTGATTCGGATTTTTTATCATCTCCAAATTGAGATATTAAATCCTTCTTCATTTCTTCGATGTAAGCAGATATCATCTGTCCTTTTGTCAAATTTTCTGATTTCATTTTTGCTTTTCTCAAAATATTATCAAATGGAGAAGGAGTATAAACTTCTCTGTAATTATTACTGTAAATCTCTATCTTTTTGTCCAAGAGATCCATTGTCTCTTTTCCAAAAATCTGATTTGTTTTTGTATCTATAATGCAAAGATACATGCATAATAGTTCTATGCAAATCAGGACTTATAAGTCAAGATATCTGTATGAGCAGATATTACTTCAGACTAGTTCATGTGAAATTACACATTTTACAGGAATTAGTAATGAAATTTATAATTTCAGCAAAATAATAATTAAAAAGGTTATATCCTTGGAAGATTGGGGAATTTCTCCATTGAAAGAAAACGATGTGTTGAATAATAAAGGGGTTCCAATGAAATTTAATTATTGGGACTATTGTGATGCCTTTATAAAGGTACTCAATTATGAGAATGATAAAAGGAAACATACTTGGTTTGTCAAGATATGTTCAAATGTTTACAAGGATGATATCCCACACTGGTTTATAAACTGGTTCTACTGTTATGGCCCCCACTTCAATTATTTTGCCAGAACAAATAAAAATTTTATTTGATAAATGGGTGGATATATCCCCACAGCTTTTGAAAAAGCAAGAATCAAAATTGTACATAGAGGGTATAGCCTCATGTTACTTTTTTTTTGAATTTTCAATTCCATGGATATTTAAATGGACTCCAGAAATCGGTAATACCGAAATAGGAATTCCATGTATTTATAGAACATTTTATACTAAATTTTGGGATAAAATGTCATGAATATCATGAATATGATTAATAAGAATAATAATATTAAGAATATTAGAAATGAGGAATATGATATTCCAGAGAATCTAGATCTGCTTAATAAGTGGACAATCCCTAAAATAGAACCTAGATTGATATATCAATTAGGTACTTTTGAAAAAATAGGTTAAAACAAGTAGTAAAAACTACTGAAGAATCGATTTCATTAGATAGTAAAAATATGATAATCAGATTATTATCTGAAAAAGATATAAATATGCATCAAAATGAAGCAAATTTGCATTGAAACGAAGGAAACGGTGATCGTAAGAAGTAAATATGCATCAAAATGAAGTAAATATGTATCGGAACGAAGGAAATGTTGATTGAAATGAAGTAAATATGCATCAAAATGAAGTAAATATGCATTGAAACGAAAGAAATGTTGATCGAAATGGAGTGAATATGCAACGAAACGAAGGATATGTTGAACGTAATGAATTAAATATGCATTAAAATGAAAAAAATATTCATAGAAACGAAATAAATATGCCTCGAAATGAAGTAAATATGCATCAAAATATACATTAAAATGAAGTGAATATGCATCAAAATATACTTCAAAATGAAGAAAATATGATTCAAAACGAAAGATATGATGCATATTTACTTCATTACGATCAATATTTCCTTCGTTTCGATTTATATTTACTTCATTTTGATGCATATTTACTTTATTACGTTCAACATTTTCTTCATTTCAAAGCATATTCTCTTCATTTTGATGTATATTTTGAATGCATATTTACTTCATTTCGATGTATATTTCCTTCGTTTCGAAGCATATTTTCTACGTTTTGATGCATATTTACTTTTTTTCGATGCATATTTCCTATGTTTCGATGCATATTTACATCATTTTGTTCAGACTAGTTCATGTGAAATTACACATTTTACAGGAATTAGTAATGAAATTTATAATTTCAGCAAAATAATAATTAAAAAGGTTATATCCTTGGAAGATTGGGGAATTTCTCCATTAAAAGAAAAAGATGTGTTGAATAATAAAGAAGTTCCAATGAAATTTAATTATTGGGACTATTGTGATGCCTTTATAAAGGTACTCAATTATGAGAATGATAAAAGGAAACATACTTGGTTTGTCAAGATATGTTCAAATGTTTACAAGGATGATATCTCACACTGGTTTATAAACTGGTTCTACTGTTATGGCCCCACTTCAATTATTTTGACAGAACAAATAAAAATTTTATTTGATAAATGGGTGGATATATCCCCACAGCTTTTGAAAAAGCAAGAATCAAAATTGTACATAGAGGGTATAGCCTCATGTTACTTTTTTATTGAATTTTCAATTCCATGGATATTTAAATGGACTCCAGAAATCGGTAATACCGAAATAGGAATTCCATGTATTTATAGAACATTTTATACTAAATTTTGGGATAAAATGTTATGTATAGATACAAAAACAAATCAGATTTTTTGAAAAGAGACAATGGATCTCTTGGACAAAAAGATAGAGATTTACAGTAATAATTACAGAGAAGTTTATACTCCTTCTCCATTTGATAATATTATGAGAAAAGCAAAAATGAAATCAGAAAATTTGACAAAAGGACAGATGATATCTGCTTACATCGAAGAAATGAAGAAGGATTTAATATCTCAATTTGGAGATGATAAAAAATCCGAATCTGATAAAAAATCAGAGTCTACTATGATCTCTGAACAAATGCAGGATGCACAGGATCCCAATGATGTGGATATGGATGAAATTTTTATGGCAATACAAGACACACTAATAGAAAAATTTACTGGAATACAGTAAAATACTGTTCAAAACAGTAAAGCAGCTAGACAAGATACTGTTCATATACAGTAAAATGCTGTTCAAAACAGTAAAGCAGCCGGACAAATCACTGTTCATTAACAGTAAAATTACTGTTCAAAGTTGACTTACTGTAGTACTTTATACTGTGCATACCGAAAATTTTGGATTTTACTGTTTAATCACGCGTCTTCTACTATTGAAACGCGTTTTCCTTCGCTTATATATTTGGTAGGATTTTTCATTTGTTAGACAGAGATCAGAAATCCCCTTACTCTCTGATCAAAGCTTGTATCTCATGTGTTGAGCATTTCCCGTTTTTTGTAATATAAATTTGTAATAAGAAGAATTATTCTGAGTACAAATACTTTGTAAGTATTTTATAGTTTTTATTTTATTTTGTTTATTTTAATTATAATTATGTTCATGTTTAGCCTAATAGGCTAAATTATTCATGTGTTGATTCATAACTATTAATTTTGCTAGCATGGAACTTATATAGTTTATGGCTAGGATATTCTGATAAGAATTTAATGAGTTAGATGGCTAGAATATTCTAATAAGAATTTAATAGGTTAGACAGAAATTTACTGGCTCTATAATAAAAAGATACCTTAAATATGTTACTCCTGTAAGTCCCAGTTTTAGCCGTTTGAAAGGCATTGTGATGGGCATGTTCGAGGTTTTATTTGGGTATAATTTTATTAGAAATGCCGGTTTTATTTCCATTCTGTAAAATATCCTCTATGATTCTTGTTGAATATTTAGCCTATCTATCATGTTTAATATCTTGTTAGCGATCCTGTCCGCACACTAAAGCACACGAATGCTCATTTATTACCTTTTTACTTAGAAGTGTATGGCAGAAGACAATTAGCCCATTCAGCTCGCACTTCATCAATTTCATCAGAAGTGTATGTATCTTGCATGAACTGTAATATACGAACACCAGCAAACATTTATAATTCATTCATAATAAATTATCACTAACTTAATTTGACTTACCAATGAATATCTAATAGGTCTTCTGATCGTAATATTCGACCTGCTAAAATTTGTTTCAATAATTATTGTTTCATTTTTCATTTTATCAATACGTTTACACTGAGGATTCAGTGTATACAATGGTTTATAATATATTCTGTAACAGATACATATAACTTCTGTTCCAGGGATATAATTATAACCATGTGTTTTAACATTTAATGTTAAAACATCTAGTATATTAACATCAGATAATGATAATTGTAAATTAGGATATACATTAAAGTATACTGGTCCATTGGCCAAGCTGGATTGTATTATCCCCATTAATGATTGTTTCCAATTCAAATTCCTACCATCTCTTAAAGCTGCTATAAAGCTTTCTGGTAATCCTTTCAATGTTAAAGGTTGGAATGCAATTTGCACTAATCCTATATGAAGGAATTTATGAGTGTTTCTATACGCACCTATATCTTTTTCAGATAATAATCTGATTATCATATCATTACTATCTAATGAAATCGATTCTTCAGTAGTTTTTACTACTTGTTTTAAACCTATTTTTTCAAAAGTACCTAATTGATATATCAATCTGGGTTCTATTTTAGGGATTGTCCATTTATTAAGCAGATCTAGATACTCTGGAATATCATATTATTATTCTTATTAATCATATTCATGATATTCATGATGAAAAATGTGTTGATTCCTAACATATCAATTATAACTACCATGCTGAATCATAGAGGATATTTTAAAGAATGGAAATAAAATCGGCATTTCTAATAAAATTATACCCAAATAAAACCTCCAACATGCCCATCACAACGCCTTTCAAATGGCTAAAACTGGGACTTACAGGAGCAACATATTTAAGGTATCTTTTTATTATAAAGCCAGTAAATTTCTATCTAACCTATTAAATTCTTATTAGAATATTCTAGCCATAAACTATATAAGTTCCATGCTAGCACAATTAATAGTTATGAATCAACACATGAATAATTTAGCCTATTAGGCTAAACATGAACATAATTAAAAATTAAAATAAATAAAAAATAAAATACTTACAAAATATTTGTACTCAGAACAATTCTTCTTATTACAAATTTATATTACGAAGAAGGGGAAATGCTCAACACATGAGCTACAAGCTTTGATCAGAGAGTAAGGGGATTTCTGATCTCTCTCTAACAAATGAAAAATCCTACCAAATATATAAGCGAAGGAAAACGCGTTTCAATAGCAGAAGACGCGTGATTAAATAGTAAAATCCGAAATTTTCGGTATGCACAGTATAAAGTGCTACAGTAAGTCAACTTTGAACAGTAATTTTACTGTTAATGAACAGTGATTTGTCCGGCTGCTTTACTGTTTTGAACAGTATTTTACTGTATATGAACAGTATCTTGTCTGGCTGCTTTACTGTTTTGAACAGTATTTTACTGTATTCCAGTAAATTTTTCTATTAGTGTGTCTTGTATTGCTTTAAAAATTTCATCCATATCCACATCATTGGGATCCTGTGCATCCTGCATTTGTTCAGAGATCATAGTAGACTCTGATTTTTTATCAGATTCGGATTTTTTATCATCTCCAAATTGAGATATTAAATTCTTCTTCATTTCTTCGATGTAAGCAGATATCATCTGTCCTTTTGTCAAATTTTCTAATTTCATTTTTGCTTTTCTCATAATATTATCAAATGGAGAAGGAGTATAAACTTCTCTGTAATTATTACTGTAAATCTCTATCTTTTTGTCCAAGAGATCCATTGTCTCTTTTCCAAAAATCTGATTTGTTTTTGTATCTATACATAACATTTTATCCCAAAATTTAGTATAAAATGTTCTATAAATACATGGAATTCCTATTTCGGTATTACCGATTTCTGGAGTCTATTTAAATATCCATGGAATTGAAAATTCAATAAAAAAGTAACATGAGGCTATACCCTCTATGTACAATTTTGATTCTTGCTTTTTCAAAAGCTGTGGGGATATATCCACCCATTTATCAAATAAAATTTTTATTTGTTCTGGCAAAATAATTGAAGTGGGGCCATAACAGTAGAACCAGTTTATAAACCAGTGTGGGATATCATCCTTGTAAACATTTGAACATATCTTGACAAACCAAGTATGTTTCCTTTTATCATTCTCATAATTGAGTACCTTTATAAAGACATCACAATAGTCCCAATAATTAAATTTCATTGGAACTCCTTTATTATTCAACCTTTTTTATAGGATAAATATTACTTAAAAACGGAGTACCAAGTATAACTTGATTTGAAATATTTTTTGCAAGTATAAAACTTTGCGAAATACATTTGTTATTAACACAAACATAAGCTTTAGGAATTTTATAATTAATCTGGAGTTTATCTCCTCCTGCATGCCATAATGTATGACTAGTTTTATGAAAATATCGAGTAGGTATTAACCCTTCCTGTATAACATTTAAATCTGCACCACTATCAACAAGAGCAGTAAATGTTTTTGTATAATGATTATCAATCAATAATGATATTTTTATATACCATTTCTGAGATATAACCATTTCAATAGTAGAAAGAAATGTATCATTAAACATACTAGGCTTATTAAGCTCAATCTTTTGAGAAATATCCTCTTTTGAAATATTTTTTCCTTTTGAAAATTCTTCTAATCTAGATATTCTAGATTCTTGAATAAGATTCTTATTCTTTAATAATTTTATTTCTTCTCTGAGATTATTAACCTCAATATGAAGATCTTGTAGAGATATATCTCTTTGAACCTGATATTTAGTTCTTAACTGATTCATGACTTCTGTCATGTTATAAGACTTATTCTTATTAAGAATGTCTTGCGTCAATTCTTCTTCTTTATTAGAAGAGGAAGCTTCATCTTTATTACCAATATCATTGATAATCTGATTCCTTAACAAAGGATCTTTAATCATTTTTAATACCTCAAAGATATTATCAGAGGTTAACACATTAATCGACATATCTGAGAACTGAGATATAATCTTATAAAACTCAGATTGATTATTATCGAGATTATTAATCTCTTTTGGACATATTAATCCTTCTTTACAAGGCTCACATTCTTCTGATTCAGAAATGTCTTCATCAACTAAATTATTGATGATTTCTTCTTCTGATTCAGAAGTAGATGAAAATTCTGATTCTGATTTTTCAGATTCAGATTTTTCTTCAAGAGTCTGTATAATAATTTCCTTGATATCATCAGGAATTTCCAGATTATTAATCCTTTTCTTTGTCCAACAAAATTCTTTGGTATGACCCTTTTTACCACATACCTTGCAGTATCTTTCTTTTTTCTTATTATATCTCTGTCTATAAGACTTTTTCTGGAACTTTTCTTCCTTTCTTTTATTCTTTTTCTCAATCTGTCTAGGAGAATATCTCCTATGTTTAGGTTTATAAACCTTTTTATCTTTATTAATTTTGGTTTTACTGGATGAAGGATTATCCAAACCAAATTGTTGACAAAATTCTCCCAATTGTTTTTTCTCATTGAGATTTTGCCTTTTAATCTGTTGATTTAGCTTTATTTCATTACATAAAGCTAATCCTTCTTGTATACAAGTGTCTATAAGAGCACCATAAGTATAACTATCATATTGAATCGTAATATTATTACGTTTTAGGTTTTTCTTACCCTTTCAGCAAATAAGCTGGGTAATCCGTCAATAAATTTTGACTTCCAATGAATGTTATTACATTCTGGTAATTCCATTACTCTGCTTAGGAAAGTATCTTTGTACCACCTAAAATCAGAGAGTGTTTTACACCTTAATGTTTGGAGCAGTGTTCTAATAGTATCATTATTATCACTGAACCTTCCAGTAAAATGTTCAATTATATTAACTGCAAGTGTATAAACTGCATTTTCGGTAATATTATTACCTTCTTGTTTAATCATATTGAGAATATTATCTCTATCTTCTTGAGATAAATAATTATCCCACCAGCCTTTAAGCTGTCCAGTAAATCCAGCAACTATCATTGCTGCGATTACCTTATCAGAATTATTACTATTTTTGCAAATAGTTGAGTACATAAGCATTCTATGTACTGTATTATAAATTTGTTTATTAGAATAGCCATCAATATTCCACTCATAGATTTTATTACCAGAATAACTAATATCAATAGTATCAGTGTATTCTTCATGTAATACATCCATGGGTGTTGGTCTATTGTAATAAAACTTATTCTGAATTGGCTTATCTGCCCATTTAGTATTGATCTTATTGATCTGATTTTGAAAAACCTGTTTATAATCAGGATTTTCTATGATATTATCATATAACTCTTTATCAAGAGTTTTTATGCTAAGTTTATTAAACTTTTCCATAAGAAATTTCTCAAGCTCATATAATGGCTTGATTTTAAAATTGGATATAACCGGAGGTGGTTGGAAGCTTGGCAAAGCTTCTTTTCCCTTATCTGTAATTATTACAGGTTGGAGATTTTGTAAATCTTTTTTCTTCTCCTTTTCTGTAATGATTACAGTAGGTTGATTATTAATAACTGATATAATCATATCCAGTTTATTATGAATAGACTGAATTTGTTCTCCTAATACATTTAAAAACAAATTTGTATAATTTTGATTTTCAAACATAGTATTAATATGTTTACAAGTTATTTGTATAGTATCATCTTCAATAAGTTTAGCAAAAGCTAGAAAATTATGAATTTTCCCATTTTTCTCAATATGAAAAGGTTGTTGTGGATGATATATATCTGTCACAACTGTGCCATTTTGCAAATTATAATTTCTTTCTAAAATAGAAATATAATTTCTTACATAGGTATTCATAAATCATGCTGCAAAAGGTATTAACATATTTTTCTCTTTACAAGTTATATAAAACTCATCTTGAAAACTTATAATCTCATTTTGAGTAAAATTCTCAAAAAACCATTTTCTAAAAGGTTCATAACCTTTACTTTTAAATTCTTCAGAAATAATCTTTCTGTCTGAAGAACCAGGACTGAAATCTAATTTTTCATAAAAATCCATAAATTATATTTTAAAATCTATTTCCGACATTGTCGGTTCTGACTCATCAATATTACGAGTATTTGCATCTCTGACAATATTATTCCTGTTGATATATAATCTATCAGTAACAGGAGTAAATACTTCAGAATAAGTATCTTCTCTTATCTGAGAAGTTGATGATCGTGGTAATTCCACTTTATAATCAATTGGAGAAATATAATTTCTCATCGAATTGTATCTTTTGAGAGACTTATTATTCTCAAATCGTATATTAATAGTTCCATCTGTATTCTGCAAAATATCAGAAATATTATTCTGATTTTGTGCCTGTGTTTGAACAGGGACTGCTTGCTCAATTATCCAATTTTCTGGAAAGTCAATCTCTTCCCATTTAATAGGTCTTCTGGTCGTAATATTCGACCTACTAAAATTTGTTTCAATAATTATTGTTTCATTTTTCATTTTATCAATACGTTTACACTGAGGATTCAATGTATACAATGGTTTATAATATATTCTGTAACAGATACATATAACTTCTGTTCCAGGGATATAATTATAACCATGTGTTTTAACATTTAATGTTAAAGCATCTAGTATATTAACATCAGATAATGATAATTGTAAATTAGGATATACATTAAAGTATATTGGTCCATTGGCCAAGCTGGATTGTATTATCCCCATTAATGATTGTTTCCAATTCAAATTCCTACCATCTCTTAAAGCTGCTATAAAGCTTTCTGGTAATCCTTTCAATGTTAAAGGTTTGAATGCAATTTGCACTAATCCTATATGAAGGAATTTATGAGTGTTTCTATAAGCACCTATATCTTTTTCAGATAATAATCTGATTATCATATCATTACTATCTAATGAAATCGATTCTTCAGTAGTTTTTACTATTTGTTTTAAACCTATTTTTTCAAAAGTACCTAATTGATATATCAATCTAGGTTCTATTTTAGGGATTGTCCACTTATTAAGCAGATCTAGATTCTCTGGAATATCATATTCCTCATTTCTAATATTCTTAATATTATTATTCTTATTAATCATATTCATGATATTCATGATGAAAAATGTGTTGATTCCTAACATATCAATTATAACTACCATGGCTCTGATACCATCTACGGACAGGATCGCTAACAAGATATTAAACATGATAGATAGGCTAAATATTCAACAAGAATCATAGAGGATATTTTACAGAATGGAAATAAAACCGGCATTTCTAATAAAATTATACCCAAATAAAACCTCCAACATGCCCATCACAACGCCTTTCAAACGGCTAAAACTGGGACTTACAGGAGCAACATATTTAAGGTATCTTTTTATTATAAAGCCAGTAAATTGAAGATGAAGAAGTATTACTATCTTCATTTTTCTTATTTCTTTTATCAAGAAATTCTTGATAGACTTCTTCCTCAGCCCTGTTCATTGCTATTAGCTTTTTATTGCCATGTTGAGATATTATCTCCGGCATTTTTCCTCTGCCACCTCTTCCTCTATAAGAGGAAGATCCTCTACCTCGTGCGCTCATTCCTGAAAATATTCACGAGTTAAAAAATCTGGAAGACTATTATCTTCTCCTTTTTTATAAACAATGTCAAAATCAAATGGGGCTAAATGAGCCTGCCATCTTGCAAACATTTGTTTAGAAACATCATGTTTAAAATCCTTTTGAAACATAAATTTAGCTGCATTGCAATCTGTTACAATAGTAAATTTCTGATTATATAAATCATCTTGAAATTTTAAAACACATTTAACAATTGCAAGAATTTCTTTAGCAACAGTAGCATAATTTTTCTGAGAATCATTTCATTTCCCAGAATGAAATCTAACAAGATGTACCTGTTTATTATCAGGATTAATCTGGGTCAATATACCACCAAATCCTATATTAGAGGCATTTGTCTCTATAATTTTTTTCCAATTTGGATTACTAATCATTAAGCAAGGTAAGGTTTTAACCCTAGATTTAATCTTCTTAACAGCATCAGTATGACTATTAGTCCATGGTTTAGGATTCTTTTTAAGTCTATCATATAAGATTGATGTGTCCTTAACCAAATTACGATAATAGGGAGCAATGTAATTAATGCTACCTAAAAATCTTTGTAACTGTGTTTTATCAGTTATCTCATCAGGAAATTTATTAGCAAAATCAATGCTTCTATTAATAGGAATAATATTTCCTTTTTCAATAATATGCCCTAGAAATCTGATTCTAGTTTGAAATAATTCCGTCTTTGGTTTAGATATGACTAATCCACTCTGAACAATTAATGATTTAAAAATATGCAAATGTTTAAAATGCATTTCAATGGTTTTTGAATAAACCAAAATATCATCAATGTAAACAATTATAAATTCACTATAAGGAGTAAAAATATCATTCATAATCTTCTGAAATTCAGAAGGAGCATTCTTTAAACCAAATGGCATTACATTCCATTCATAATGTCCTATTGGAACATTAAATGCTGTTTTGTATCTATCAGATTTATTAATCTGAATCTGCCAGTATCCTGACTTAAGATCGAATTTCGAAAATATAAGACTATTATAAAGTCTATCCAATAAATCCTTTTTATTAGGAATTGGATGTCTGATCCATTTCAGAACTTTATTAAGAGGTTTATAATTAATAACCAATCTTGGTATCCCTCTTTCAATCTCAGAATGTTTATTAACATAAAATGCAGTGCATGACCACGGAGATTGAGAATGACTAATAAGTCCTTTTTGTAATAAAGATTCAATCTCTTTTTTACACAATTCTAAATACTCAGAATTCATCTGACAAGGCCTAGCCTTTGTTGGAATATTCTTTTCATCAAAAGAATCCTCATAAGGTAAAGAAATAATATGCTTTTTTCTATCCCAAAAAGCATTGGGATGATCATTACAAATTTCTAATGAAAATTGATTTTTCAAAAGACTAATTTTATCCTGTAATCTAGGATTTTTCAATTGATCATCAAGAGTAATAATATTAATCTCTTGTTTTAAAAAACTAATTTGATCCTGTTTTGCTTTGATATCATCATAAAGATTATGCAAAACTTTTGTAAAGGGTTCAATAATAAATTCTAGGAAAATATCAT
Source organism: Pogostemon cablin (assembly GCA_023678885.1). NCBI lineage: Eukaryota > Viridiplantae > Streptophyta > Magnoliopsida > Lamiales > Lamiaceae > Pogostemon > Pogostemon cablin. The sequence continues at coordinate 13,744,905 of CM042984.1, forward strand.
CTCCTTTGAAAGTACCAATAATACCTTTATTATCAATCTTTTTTATAGGATAAATATTATTTAAAAACGGAGTACCAAGTATAACTTGATTTGAAATATTTTTTGCAAGTATAAAACTTTGCGAAATACATTTGTTATTAACACAAACATAAGCTTTAGGAATTTTATAATTAATCTGGAGTTTATCTCCTCCTGCATGCCATAATGTATGACTAGTTTTATGAAAATATCGAGTAGGAATTAACCCTTCCTGTATAACATTTAAATCTGCACCACTATCAACAAGAGCAGTAAATGTTTTTGTATAATGATTATCAATCAATAATGATATCTTTATATACCATTTCTGAGATATAACCATTTCAATAGTAGAAAGAAATGTATCATTAAACATACTAGGCTTATTAAGCTCAATCTTTTGAGAAATATCCTCTTTTGAAATATTTTTTCCTTTTGAAAATTCTTGTAATCTAGATATTCTAGATTCTTGAATAAGATTCTTATTCTTTAATAATTTTATTTCTTCTATGAGATTATTAACCTCAATATGAAGATCTTGTAGAGATATATCTCTTTGAACCTGATATTTAGTTCTTAACTGATTCATGACTTCTGTCATGTTATAAGACTTATTCTTATTAAGAATGTCTTGCGTCAATTCTTCTTCTTTATTAGAAGAGGAAGCTTCATCTCTATTACCAATATAATTGATAATCTGATTCCTTAACAAAGGATCTTTAATTATTTTTAACACCTCAAAGATATTATCAGAGGTTAACACATTAATCGACATATCTGAGAACTGAGATATAATCTTATAAAACTCAGATTGATTATTATCAAGATTATTAATCTCTTTTGGACATATTAATCCTTCTTTACAGGGCTCACATTCTTCTGATTCAGAAATGTCTTCATCAACTAAATTATTGATGATTTCTTCTTCTGATTCAGAAGTAGATGAAAATTCTGATTCTGATTTCTCAGATTCAGATTTTTCTTCAAGAGTCTGTATAATAATTTCCTTGATATCATCAGGAATTTCCAGATTATTAATCTTTTTCTTTGTCCAACAGAATTCTTTGGTATGACCCTTTTTACCACATACCTTGCAGTATCTTTCTTTTTTCTTATTATATCTCTGTCTATAAGACTTTTTCTGGAACTTTTCTTCCTTTCTTTTATTCTTTTTCTCAATCTGTCTAGGAGAATATCTCCTATGTTTAGGTTTATAAACCTTTTTATCTTTATTAATTTTGGTTTTACTGGATGAAGGATTATCCAAACCAAATTGTTGACAAAATTCTCCCAATTGTTTTTTCTCATTGATATTTTGCCTTTTAATCTGTTGATTTAGCTTTATTTCATTACATAAAGCTAATCCTTCTTGTATACAAGTGTCTATAAGAGCACCATAAGTATAACTATCATATTGAATCGTAATATTATTACGTTTTAGGGTTTTTCTTACCCTTTCAGCAAATAAGCTGGGTAATCCGTCAATAAATTTTGACTTCCAATGAATGTTATTACATTCTGGTAATTCCATTACTCTGCTTAGGAAAGTATCTTTGTACCACCTAAAATCAGAGAGTATTTTACACCTTAATGTTTGGAGCAGTGTTCTAATAGTATCACTATTATCACTGAACCTTCCAGTAAAGTGTTCAATTATATTAACTGCAAGTGTATAAACTGCATTTTCGGTAATATTATTACCTTCTTGTTTAATCATATTGAGAATATTATCTCTATCTTCTTGAGATAAATAATTATCCCACCAGCCTTTAAGCTGTCCTGTAAATCCAGCAACTATCATTGCTGCGATTACCTTATCAGAATTATTACTATTTTTGCAAATAGTTGAGTACATAAGCATTCTATGTACTGTATTATAAATTTGTTTATTAGAATAGCCATCAATATTCCACTCATATATTTTATTACCAGAATAACTAATATCAATAGTATCAGTGTATTCTTCATGTAATACATCCATTGGTGTTGGTCTATTGTAATAAAACTTATTCTGAATTGGCTTATCTGCCTATTTAGTATTGATCTTATTGATCTGATTTTGAAAAACCTGTTTATAATCAGGATTTTCTATGATATTATCATATAACTCTTTATCAAGAGTTTTTATGCTAAGTTTATTAAACTTTTCCTCAAGAAATTTCTCAAGCTCATATAATGGCTTGATTTTAAAATTGGATATAACCGGAGGTGGTTGGAAGCTTGGCAAAGCTTCTTTTCCCTTATCTGTAATTATTACAGGTTGGAGATTTTGTAAATATTTTTTCTTCTCCTTTTCTGTAATGATTACAGTAGGTTGATTATTAATAACTGATATAATCATATCCAGTTTATTATGAATAGACTGGATTTGTTCTCCTAATACATTTAAAAACAAATTTGTATAATTTTGATTTTCAAACATAGTATTAATATGTTTACAAGTTATTTGTATAGTACCATCTTCAATAAGTTTAGCAAAAGCTAGAAAATTATGAATTTTCCCATTTTTCTCAATATGAAAAGGTTGTTGTGGAGGATATATATCTGTCACAACTGTGCCATTTTGCAAATTATAATTTTTTTCTAAAATAGAAATATAATTTCTTACATAGGTATTCATAAACCATGCTGCAAAAGGTATTAACATATTTTTCTCTTTACAAGTTATATAAAACTCATCTTGAAAATTTATAATCTCATTTTGAGTAAAATTCTCAAAAAACCATTTTCTAAAAGGTTCATAACCTTTACTTTTAAATTCTTCAGAAATAATCTTTCTGGCTGAAGAACCAGGACTGAAATCTAATTTTTCATAAAAATCCATAAATTATATTTTAAAATCCATTTCCGACATTGTCGGTTCTGACTCATCAATATGACGAGTATTTGCATCTCTGACAATATTATTCCTGTTGATATATAATCTATCAGTAACAGGAGTAAATACTTCAGAATCAGTATCTTCTCTTATCTGAGAAGTTGATGATCGTGGTAATTCCACTTTATAATCAATTGGAGAAATATAATTTCTCATCGAATTGTATCTTTTGAGAGACTTATTATTCTCAAATCGTATATTAATAGTTCCATCTGTATTCTGGAAAATATCAGAAATATTATTCTGATTTTGTGCCTGTGTTTGAACAGGGACTGCTTGCTCAATTATCCAATTTTCTGGAAAGTCAATCTCTTCCCATTTAATAGGTCTTCTGGTCGTAATATTCGACCTACTAAAATTTGTTTCAATAATTATTGTTTCATTTTTCATTTTATCAATACGTTTACACTGAGGATTCAGTGTATATAATTGTTTATAATATATTCTGTAACAGATACATATAACTTCTGTTCCAGGGATATAATTATAACCATGTGTTTTAACATTTAATGTTAAAGCATCTAGTATATTAACATCAGATAATATACATTAAAGTATACTGGTCCATTGGCCAAGCTGGATTGTATTATCCCCATTAATGATTGTTTCCAATTCAAATTCCTACCATCTCTTAAAGCTGCTATAAAGCTTTCTGGTAATCCTTTCAATGTTAAAGGTTTGAATGCAATTTGCACTAATCCTATATGAAGGAATTTATGAGTGTTTCTATAAGCACCTATATCTTTTTCAGATAATAATCTGATTATCATATCATTACTATCTAATGAAATCGATTCTTCAGTAGTTTTTACTACTTGTTTTAAACCTATTTTTTCAAAAGTACCTAATTGATATATCAATCTGGGTTCTATTTTAGGGATTGTCCACTTATTAAGCAGATCTAGATTCTCTGGAATATCATATTCCTCATTTCTAATATTCTGAATATTATTATTCTTATTAATCATATTCATGATATTCATGATGAAAAATGTGTTGATTCCTAACATATCAATTATAACTACCAAGGCTCTGATACCATCTACGGACAGGATCGCTAACAAGATATTAAACATGATAGATAGGCTAAATATTCAACAAGAATCATAGAGGATATTTTACAGAATGGAAAAAAACCGGCATTTTTAATAAAATTATACCCAAATAAAACCTCCAACATGCCCATCACAACGCCTTTCAAACGGCTAAAACTGGGACTTACAGAAGCAACATATTTAAGGTATCTTTTTATTATAAAGCCAATAAATTTCTATCTAACCTATTAAATTCTTATTAGAATATTCTAGCCATCTAACTCATTAAATTCTTATCAGAATATCCTAGCCATAAACTATATAAGTTCCATGCTAGCACAATTAATAGTTATGAATCAACACATGAATAATTTAGCCTATTAGGCTAAACATGAACATAATTATAATTAAAATAAACAAAATAAAATAAAAACTATAAAATAAAATACTTACAAAATATTTGTACTCAGAATAATTCTTCTTATTACAAATTTATATTACAAAGAAGGGGAAATGCTCAACACATGAGCTACAAGCTTTGATCAGAGAGTAAGGGGATTTCTGATCTCTCTCTAACAAATGAAAAATCCAACCAAATATATAAGCGAAGGAAAACGCGTTTCAACAGTAGATAACGCGTGATTAAACAGTAAAATCCGAAATTTTTCGGTATGCACAGTATAAAGTGCTACAGTAAGTCAACTTTGAACAGTAATTTTACTGTTAATGAACAGTGATTTGTCAGGCTACTTTACTATTTGATGAACAGTATCTTGTCTGGCTGCTTTACTGTTTTGAACAGTATTTTACTGTATATAAACAGTATCTTGTCTAGCTGCTTTACTGTTTTGAACAGTATTTTACTGTATTCCAGTAAATTTTTCTATTAGTGTGTCTTGTATTGCCATAAAAATTTCATCCATATCCACATCATTGGGATCCTGTGCATCCTGCATATGTTCAGAGATCATAGTAGACTCTGATTTCTTATCTGATTCGGATTTTTTATCATCTCCAAATTGAGATATTAAATCCTTCTTCATTTCTTCGATGTAAGCAGATATCATCTGTCCTTTTGTCAAATTTTCTGATTTCATTTTTGCTTTTCTCATAATATTATCAAATGGAGAAGGAGTATAAACTTCTCTGTAATTATTACTGTAAATCTCTATCTTTTTGTCCAAGAGATCCATTGTCTCTTTTCCAAAAATCTGATTTGTTTTTGTATCTATACATAACATTTTATCCCAAAATTTAGTATAAAATGTTCTATAAATACATGGAATTCCTATTTCGGTATTACCGATTTTTGGAGTCCATTTAAATATCCATGGAATTGAAAATTCAATAAAAAAGTAACATGAGGCTATACCCTCTATGTACAATTTTGATTCTTGCTTTTTCAAAAGCTGTGGGGATATATCCACCCATTTATCAAATAAAATTTTTATTTGTTCTGGCAAAATAATTGAAGTGGGGCCATAACAGTAGAACCAGTTTATAAACCAGTGTGGGATATCATCCTTGTAAACATTTGAACATATCTTGACAAACCAAGTATGTTTCCTTTTATCATTCCCATAATTGAGTACCTTTATAAAGGCATCACAATAGTCCCAATAATAAAATTTCATTGGAACCCCTTTATTATTCAACACATCTTTTTCTTTCAATGGAGAAATTCCCCAATCTTCCAAGGATATAACCTTTTTAATTATTATTTTGCTGAAATTATAAATTTCATTACTAATTCCTGTAAAATGTGTAATTTCACATGAACTAGTCTGAAGTAATATCTGCTCATACAGATATCTTGACTTATAAGTCCTGATTTGCATAGAACTATTATCCATGTATCTTTGCATTATAGTCCAAGGATCATTGATCCATCTCAAATCTTTTTCTTCCAAAAGAAATATTATTTCTTTATATTCTTTGCGAATGAATCCAATATTATCGGATTCTTCTTTCTCAATTATTTGAGCATATGATGTTGAAGATAAAGAAGTATTACTATAAGAATTTAATAGGTTAGATAGAAATTTACTGGCTTTATAATAAAAAGATACCTTAAATATGTTGCTCCTATAAGTCCCAGTTTTAGCCGTTTGAAAGGCGTTGTGATGGGCATGTTGGAGGTTTTATTTGGGTATAATTTTATTAGAAATGCCGGTTTTATTTCCATTCTGTAAAATATCCACTATGATTCTTGTTGAATATTTAGCCTATCTATCATGTTTAATATCTTGTTATGCACATTTACTTCATTACGATCACCCTTTCCTTCGTTTCAATGTATATTTCATTCATTTTGATGCATATTTACTTCATTACGATCAACATTTCCTTCGTTTCGATGTATATTTCTTTCGTTCGATGCATATGAACTTCATTTTGATGTATATTTATTTCATTACAATTAACATTTCCTTTCGAAGTATGTTTCCTTCGTTTTGATGCATATTTTCTACGTTTTGATGCATATTTACTTAATTACATTCAACATTTCCTTCGTTTCGTTGCATATTTACTTCATTTCGATCAACATTTCCTTCGTTTCGATGCATATGTACTTCATTTTGATGCAAATTTACTTCATTACAATCTACATTTCCTTCCTTTCGATGCATATTTACTTCATTTTGATGCATATTTACAACATTAAGTTCAACATTTCCTTCGTTTTGAATCATATTTTCTTCATTTTGAAGTATATTTTGATGCATATTTACTTCATTTTAATGTATATTTTGATGCATATTTACTTCATTTCGATGCATATTTCTTTCGTTTCTATACATATTTTTTTCATTTTGATGCATATTTAATTCATTACGTTCAACATATCCTTCGTTTCGTTGCATATTCACTCCATTTCGATCAACATTTCTTTCGTTTCGATGCATATTTACTTCATTTTGATGCATATTTACTTCATTTCAATCAACATTTCCTTCGTTCCGATGCATATTTACTTCATTTTGATGCATATTTACTTCTTACGATCACCGTTTCCTTCGTTTCAATGCAAATTTGCTTCATTTTGATGCATATTTACTTCATTACGATCAACATTTCCTTTGTTTCGATGTATATTTCTGTCGTTTCGATGCATATGTACTTCATTTTGATGCATATTCACTTCATTATGATCAACATTTTCGTCATTTCAATGTATATTTCTTTCATTTCGTTGCATATGTACTTCATTTTGATGCATATTAACTTCTTTACAATCAACATTTCCTTCGTTTCGATGCATATTTACTTCATTTTGGTGCATATTTACTTCATTACGATCAACATTTCTTTCGTTTCGATGGATATTTACTTCATTTTGATGCATATTTACTTCATTACGTTCAACATTTCCTTCATTTTGAAGCATATTTTTTTAATTTTTATGTATATTTTGATGCATATTTACTTCATTTCTATGCATATTTCTTTCATTTCTATGCGTATTTTCTTCATTTTAATGCATATTTACTTCATTACGTTCAACATTTCCTTTGTTTCGTTGCATATTTACTCCATTTCGATCAACATTTCCTTTGTTTCGATGAATATTTACTTCATTTTGATGCATATTAACTTCATTACGATCAACATTTCCTTCGTTCTGATGCAAATTTACTTCATTACTTTCGTTTTGATGCATATTTACTTCATTTTGATGCATATTAACTTAATTACAATCAACATTTCCTTCGCTTCAATGCATATTTACTTCATTTTGGTGCATTTTTACTTCATTACGATCAACATTTCTTTCGTTTCGATGGATATTTACTTCATTTTGATGCATATTTACTTCATTACGATCAATATTTCCTTCGTTCTTATGCAAATTTACTTCATTTTGACGCATATTTACTTCATTTCGATTCGTATTTCCTTCGTTTTGATGCATATTTACTTTATTATGATGCATATTTACTTCACTATGATCAACATTTCCTTCGTTTCGATGCATATTTACTTCATTTTGATGCATATTTTGGTGTACATTTACTTCATTACGATGAACATTTCCAACGTTTTGATGCATTTTTCCTTCGTTTCGAGGTATATTTACTTCATTTTGATGCATATTTACTTCGTTTCGATGTATATTTACTTCATTTTGATGTATACTTACTTTTTTTCGATGCATATTTCCTTCGTTTTGATGCATATTTACTTCAATTTGATGCATATTTACTTCTTTACGATCACCATTTCCTTCGTTTCAATGCATATTTCGTTCATTTTGATGCATATTTACTTCATTATGATCAACATTTCCTTCGTTTCGATGTATATTTCTTTCGTTCGATGCATATGTACTTCATTTTGATGTATATTTATTTCATTACAATCAACATTTCCTTCGTTTCGATGAATATTTAATTCATTTTGATGCATATTTACTTCATTACGATCAATATTTCCTTCGTTTCGATGTATATTTACTTCATTTTGATGCATATTTACTTTATTACGTTCAACATTTTCTTCGTTTCGAAGCATATTCACTTCATTTTGATGTATATTTTGAATGCATATTTACTTCATTTCGATGTATATTTCCTTCGTTTCGAAGCATATTTTCTACGTTTTGATGCATATTTACTTTTTTTTGATGCATATTTCCTTCGTTTCGATGCATATTTACATCATTTTGATGCATATTTACTTCATTACGATCACAATTTCCTTCGTTTCAATGCATATTTCGTTCATTTTGATGCATATTTTCTTCATTACGATCAACATTTCCTTCGTTTCGATGTATATTTCTTTCGTTTCGATGCATATGTACTTCATTTTGATGCATATTTACTTCATTACAATCAATATTTCCTTCGTTTCGATGTATATTTACTTCAGCATATTTCTTCATTAATTTCAATATTTCCTTCGTTTCGATGCATATTTACTTCATTTTGATGCGTTTTACTTCATTACGTTTAACATTTTCTTCGTTTCGAAGCATATTCACTTCATTTTGATATATATTTTGATGCATATTTACTTCGTTTCGAAGTATATTTCCTTCGTTTTGATGCATATTTTCTACGTTTTGATGCATATTTACTTAATTACATTCAACATTTACTTCGTTTCGTTGCATATTTACTTCATTTCGATCAACATTTCCTTCGTTTCGATGCATATGTACTTTATTTTGATGCAAATTTACTTCATTACAATCCACATTTCCTTCCTTTCGATGCATATTTACTTCATTTTGATGCATATTTACAACATTAAGTTCAAAATTTCCTTCGTTTTGAATCATATTTTCTTCATTTTGTAGTATATTTTGATGCATATTTACTTCATTTTAATGTATATTTTGATGCATATTTACTTCATTTCGATGCATATTTCTTTCGTTTCTATGCATAATTTTTTTCATTTTGATGCATATTTACTTCGTTACGTTCAACATATCCTTCGTTTCGTTGCATATTCACTCCATTTCGATCAACATTTCTTTCTTTTCGATGCATATTTACTTCATTCTGATGCATATTTACTTCATTTCAATCAACATTTCCTTCGTTCCGATGCATATTTACTTCATTTTGATGCATATTTACTTCATTACGATCACTGTTTCCTTCGTTTCAATGCAAATTTCCTTCATTTTGATGCATATTTACTTTATTACGATTAACATTTCCTTTGTTTCGATGTATATTTCTGTCGTTTCGATGCATATGTACTTCATTTTGATGCATATTCACTTCATTACGATCAACATTTTCGTCATTTCGATGTATATTTCTTTCATTTCGTTGCATATGTACTTCATTTTGATGCATATTAATTTCATTACAATTAATATTTTCTCGTTTCGATGCATATTTACTTCATTTTGGTGCTTATTTACTTCATAACGATCAACATTTCTTTCGTTTCGATGGATATTTACTTCATTTTGATGCATATTTACTTCATTACGTTCAACATTTCCTTCGTTTTGAAGCATATTTTCTTAATTTTGATGTATATTTTGATGCATTTTTTCTTCATTTCTATGCATATTTCTTTCATTTCTATGCGTATTTTCTTCATTTTAATGCATATTTACTTCATTACGTTCAACATTTCCTTCGTTTCGTTGCATATTTAATCCATTTCGATCAACATTTCATTCGTTTTGATGAATATTTACTTCATTTTGATGCATATTTACTTCATTACGATCAATATTTCCTTCGTTCTGATTCAAATTTACTTCATTTCTTTCGTTTCGATGCATATTTACTTCATTTTGATGCATATTAACTTCATTACAATCAACATTTCCTTCGTTTCGATGCATATTTACTTCATTTTGGTGCATATTTACTTCATTACGATCAACATTTCTTTCGTTTTGATGGATATTAACTTCATTTTGATGCATATTTACTTCATTACGTTCAACATTTCCTTCGTTTTGAAGCATATTTTCTTTATTTTGATGCATATTTACTTCATTTATATGCATATTTCTTTCGTTTCTATGCGTATTTTCTTAATTTTAATGCATATTTACTTCATTACGTTCAACATTTCCTTCGTTTCGTTGCATTTTTACTCCCTTTCGATCAACATTTCCTTTGTTTCGATGAATATTTACTTCATTTTGGTACATATTTACTTCATTACGATCAACATTTCCTTCGTTCTGATGCAAATTTACTTCATTTTGATGCATACTTACTTAATTTCGATTCGTATTTCCTTCGTTTTGATGCATATTTACTTTATTATGATGCATATTTACTTCACTACGATCAACATTTCCTTCGTTTCGATGCATATTTACTTCATTTTGATGCATATTTTGATGTACATTTACTTCATTACGATGAACATTTCCTTCGTTTTGATGCATTTTTCCTTCGTTTCGAGGTATATTTACTTCATTTTGATGCATATTTACTTCGTTTCGATGTATATTTACTTTATTTTGATGTATATTTACTTTTTTTCGATGCATATTTCTTCGTTTCGATGCATATTTACTTCATTACGATCACCATTTCCTTCGTTTCAATGCATATTTCATTCATTTTGATGCATATTTACTTCATTACGATCAACATTTCCTTCGTTTCGATGTATATTTCTTTCGTTTCGATGCATATGTACTTCAATTTGAAATATTTATTTCATTACAATCAACATTTACTTCTTTTCGATGAATATTTACTCATTTTGATGCATATTTACTTCATTACGATCAATATTTCCTTCGTTTCGATGTATATTTACTTCATTTTTATGCATATTTACTTAATTACGTTCAATATTTTCGTCGTTTCGAAGCATATTCACTTCATTTCGATGTATATTTTGAATGCATATTTACTTCATTTCGATGTATATTTCCTTCGTTTCGAAGCATATTTTCTACGTTTTGATGCATATTTACTTTTTTTCGATGCATATTTCCTTCGATTCGATGCATATTTACATCATTTTGATGCATATTTACTTTATTACGATCATCATTTCCTTCGTTTCAATGCATATTTCGTTCATTTTGATGCATATTTACTTCATTAAGATCAATATTTCCTTCGTTTCGATGTATATTTCTTTCGTTTCGATGCATATGTACTTCATTTTGATGCATATTTACTTCATTATAATCAATATTTCCTTCGTTTCAATGTATATTTACTTCATTTTGATGCATATTTACTTCATTAATTTAATATTTACTTCATTTTGATGCATTTTACTTCATTACGTTCAACATTTTCTTCGTTTCGAAGCATATTCACTTCATTTTGATATATATTTTAGTGCATATTTACTTCGTTTCGATGTATATTTCCTTCGTTTCGATGCATATTTTCTACGTTTTGATACATATTTACTTAATTACATTCAATATTTCCTTGGTTTCGTTGCATATTTACTTCATTTCGATCAACATTTCCTTCGTTTCGATGCATATGTACTTCATTTTGATGCAAATTTACTTCATTACAATCTACATTTCCTTCGTTTCGATGCATATTTACTTCATTAAGTTCAACATTTCCTTCGTTTTGAATCATATTTTCTTCATTTTGAAGTATATTTTGATGTATATTTACTTCATTTTAATGTATATTTTGATGCATATTTACTTCATTTCGATGCATATTTCTTTCGTTTCTATGCATATTTTTTTTCATTTTGATGCATATTTACTTCATTACGTTCAACATATCCTTCGTTTCGTTGCTTATTCACTCCATTTCGATCAACATTTCTTTCGTTTCGATGCATATTTACTTCATTTTGATGCATATTTACTTAATTACAATCAATATTTCCTTCATTCCGATGCATATTTATTTCATTTTGATGCATATTTACTTCATTACGATCACCGTTTCCTTCATTTCAATGCAAATTTCCTTCATTTTGATGCATATTTACTTCATTACGATCAACATTTCCTTTGTTTCGATGTATATTTCTGTCGTTTCGATGCATATGTACTTCATTTTGATGCATATTCACTTCATTACGATCAACATTTTCGTCGTTTCGATGTATATTTCTTTCATTTCGTTGCATATGTACTTCATTTTGATGCATATTAACTTCATTACAATCAACATTTCCTTCGTTTCGATGCATATTTACTTCATTTTGGTGCATATTTACTTCTTTACGATCAACATTTCTTTTGTTTCGATGGATATTTACTTCATTTTGATGCATATTTACTTCATTACGTTCAACATTTCCTTCGTTTTGAAGCATATTTTCTTAATTTTGATGTATATTTTGATGCATATTTACTTCATTTCTATGCATATTTCTTTCATTTCTATGCGTATTTTCTTCATTTTAATGCATATTTACTTCATTACGTTCAACATTTCCTTCGTTTCGTTGCATATTTACTCCATTTCGATCAACATTTCCTTCGTTTCGATGAATATTTACTTCATTTTGATGCATATTTACTTCATTACGATCAACATTTCCTTCGTTCTGATTCAAATTTACTTCATTTCTTTCGTTTCGATGCATATTTACTTCATTTTGATGCATATTAACTTCATTACAATCAACATTTCCTTCGTTTCGATGCATATTTACTTCATTTTGGTGCATATTTACTTAATTACGATCAACATTTCTTTCGTTTCGATGGATATTAACTTCATTTTGATGCATATTTACTTCATTACGTTCAACATTTCCTTCGTTTTGAAGCATATTTTCTTTATTTTGATGCATATTTACTTCATTTATATGCATATTTCTTTCGTTTCTATGCGTATTTTCTTAATTTTAATGCATATTTACTTCATTACGTTCAACATTTCCTTCGTTTCGTTGCATTTTTACTCCCTTTCGATCAACAATCCTTTGTTTCGCTGAATATTTACTTCATTTTGGTACATATTTACTTCATTACGATCAACATTTCGTTCGTTCTAATGCAAATTTACTTCATTTTGATGCATACTTACTTAATTTCGATTCGTATTTCCTTCGTTTTGATGCATATTTACTTTATTATGATGCATATTTACTTCACTACGATCAACATTTCCTTCGTTTCGATGCATATTTACTTCATTTTGATGCATATTTTGATGTACATTTACTTTATTACGATGAACATTTCCTTCGTTTTGATGCTTTTTTCCTTCGTTTCGAGGTATATTTACTTCATTTTGATGCATATTTACTTCGTTTCGATGTATATTTACTTTATTTTGATGTATATTTACTTTTTTTCGATGCATATTTCTTTCGTTTCGATGCATATTTACTTCATTACGATCACCATTTCCTTCGTTTCAATGCATATTTCATTCATTTTGATGCATATTTACTTCATTACGATCAACATTTCCTTCGTTTCGATGTATATTTCTTTCGTTTCGATGCATATGTACTTCAATTTGAAATATTTATTTCATTACAATCAACATTTACTTCTTTTCGATGAATATTTACTCATTTTGATGCATATTTACTCCATTACGATCAATATTTCCTTCGTTTCGATGTATATTTACTTCATTTTTATGCATATTTACTTCATTACGTTCAATATTTTCGTCGTTTCGAAGCATATTCACTTCATTTCGATGTATATTTTGAATGCATATTTACTTCATTTCGATGTATATTTCCTTCGTTTCGAAGCATATTTTCTACGTTTTGATGCATATTTACTTTTTTTCGATGCATATTTCCTTCGTTTCGATGCATATTTACATCATTTTGATGCATATTTACTTCATTACGATCATCATTTCCTTCGTTTCAATGCATATTTCGTTCATTTTGATGCATATTTACTTCATTACGATCAATATTTCCTTCGTTTCGATGTATATTTCTTTCGTTTCGATGCATATGTACTTCATTTTGATGCATATTTACTTCATTATAATGAATATTTCCTTCGTTTCGATGTATATTTACTTCATTTTGATGCATATTTACTTCATTAATTTAATATTTACTTCATTTTGATGCATTTTACTTCATTACGTTCAACATTTTCTTCGTTTCGAAGCATATTCACTTCATTTTGATATATATTTTGATGAATATTTACTTCGTTTCGATGTATATTTTCTTCGTTTCGATGCATATTTTCTACGTTTTGATACATATTTACTTAATTACATTCAATATTTCCTTGGTTTCGTTGCATATTTACTTCATTTCGATCAATATTTCCTTCGTTTCGATGCATATGTACTTCATTTTGATGCACATTTACTTCATTACAATCTACATTTCCTTCGTTTCGATGCATATTTACTTCATTAAGTTCAACATTTCCTTCGTTTTGAATCATATTTTCTTCATTTTGAAGTATATTTTGATGTATATTTACTTCATTTTAATGTATATTTTGATGCATATTTACTTCATTTCGATGCATATTTCTTTCGTTTCTATGCATATTTTTTTTCATTTTGATGCATATTTAGTTCATTACGTTCAACATATCCTTCGTTTCGTTGCTTATTCACTCCATTTCGATCAACATTTCTTTCGTTTCGATGCATATTTACTTCATTTTGATGCATATTTACTTAATTACAATCAATATTTCCTTCATTCCGATGCATATTTATTTCATTTTGATGCATATTTACTTCATTACGATCACCGTTTCCTTCATTTCAATGCAAATTTCCTTCATTTTGATGCATATTTACTTCATTACGATCAACATTTCCTTTGTTTCGATGTATATTTCTGTCGTTTCGATGCATATGTACTTCATTTTGATGCATATTCACATCATTACGATCAACATTTTCGTCGTTTCGATGTATATTTCTTTCATTTCGTTGCATATGTACTTCATTTTGATGCATATTAACTTCATTACAATCAACATTTCCTTCGTTTCGATGCATATTTACTTCATTTTGGTGCATATTTACTTCTTTACGATCAACATTTCTTTTGTTTCGATGGATATTTACTTCATTTTGATGCATATTTACTTCATTACGTTCAACATTTCCTTCGTTTTGAAGAATATTTTCTTAATTTTGATGTATATTTTGATGCATATTTACTTCATTTCTATGCATATTTCTTTCATTTCTATGCGTATTTTCTTCATTTTAATGCATATTTACTTCATTACGTTCAACATTTCCTTCGTTTCGTTGCATATTTACTCCATTTCGATCAACATTTCCTTCGTTTCGATGAATATTTACTTCATTTTGATGCATATTTACTTCATTACGATCAACATTTCCTTCGTTCTGATGCAAATTTACTTCATTTCTTTCGTTTCGATGCATATTTACTTCATTTTGATGTATATTAACTTCATTACAATCAACATTTCCTTCGTTTCGATGCATATTTACTTCATTTTGGTGCATATTTACTTCATTACGATCAACATTTCTTTCGTTTCGATGGATATTTACTTCATTTTGATGCATATTTACTTCATTACGTTCAACATTTCCTTCGTTTTGAAGCATATTTTCTTAATTTTGATGCATATTTTGATGCATATTTACTTCATTTCTATGCATATTTCTTTCATTTCTATGCGTATTTTCTTAATTTTAATGCATATTTACTTCATTACGTTCAACATTTCTTTCGTTTCTATGCATATTTTTTTCATTTTGATGCATATTTACTTCATTACGTTCAACATATCCTTCGTTTCGTTGCATATTCACTCCATTTCGATCAACATTTCTTCCCTTTTGATGCATATTTACTTCATTTTGATGTATATTTACTTCATTACAATCAACATTTCCTTCGTTACGATGCATATTTACTTCATTTTGATGCATTTTTACTTCATTACGATCACCGTTTCCTTCGTTTCAATGCAAATTTCCTTCATTTTGATGCATATTTACTTCATTACGATCAACATTTCCTTTGTTTCGATTTATATTTCTATCGTTTCGATGCATATGTACTTCATTTTGATGCATATTCACTTCATTACGATCAAGATTTTCGTCGTTTCGATGTATATTTCTTTCATTTCGTTGCAATTTTGATGCATATTAACTTCATTACAATCAATATTTCCTTCGTTTCGATGCATATTTACTTCATTTTGGTTCATATTTACTTCATTACGATCAACATTTCTTTCGTTTCGATGAATATTTACTTCATTTTGATGCCTATTTACTTCATTACGTTCAACATTTCCTTCGTTTTGAAGCATATTTTCTTAATTTTGATGTATATTTTGATGCACTATGCATATTTCTTTCATTTCTATGCGTATTTTCTTCATTTTAATGCATATTTACTTCATTACGTTCAACATTTCCTTCGTTTCGTTGTATATTTACTCCATTTCGATCAACATTTCCTTCGTTTCGATGAATATTTACTTCATTTTGATGCATATTTATTTCATTACGATCAACATTTCCTTCGTTCTGATGCAAATTTACTTCATTTCTTTCGTTTCGATGCATATTTACTTCATTTTGATGCATATTAACTTCTTTACAATCAATATTTCCTTCGTTTCGATGCATATTTACTTCATTTTGGTGCATATTTACTTCATTACGATCAACATTTCTTTCATTTCGATGGATATTTACTTCATTTTGATGCATATTTACTTCATTACGTTCAACATTTCCTTCGTTTTGAAGCATATTTTCTTAATTTTGATGTATATTTTGATGCATATTTAATTCATTTCTATGCATATTTCTTTCGTTTCTATGCGTATTTTCTTCATTTTAATGCATATTTACTTCATTACGTTCAACATTTCCTTCGTTTCGTTGCATTTTTACTCCATTTCGATCAACATTTCCTTTGTTTCGATGAATATTTACTTCATTTTGATGCATATTTACTACATTACGATCAACATTTCCTTCGTTCTGATGCAAATTTACTTCATTTTGATGCATATTTACTTCCTTTCGATTCGTATTTCCTTCGTTTTAATGCATATTTACTTTATTATGATGCATATTTATTTCACTATCATCAACATTTCGTTCGTTTCGATGCATATTTACTTCATTTTGATGTACATTTACTTCATTACGATGAACATTTCCTTCGTTTTGATGCATTTTTCCTTCGTTTCGAGGTATATTTACTTCATTTTGATGCATATTTACTTAGTTTCGATGTATATTTACTTCATTTTGATGTACATTAACTTTTTTTCGAGGCATATTTCCTTCGTTTCGATGCATATTTACTTCATTTTGATGCACATTTACTTCATTACGATCACCCTTTCCTTCGTTCAAATGTATATTTCGTTCATTTTGATGCATATTAACTTCATTACGATCAACATTTCCTTCGTTTCGATGTATATTTCTTTCGTTGATGCATATGTACTTCATTTTGATGTATATTTATTTCATTACAATCAACATTTCCTTCGTTTCGATGAATATTTACTTCATTTTGATGCATATTTACTTCATTACGATCAATATTTCCTTCGTTTCGATGTATATTTACTTCATTTTGATGCATATTTACTTTATTACGTTCTACATTTTCTTCGTTTCGAAGCATATTCACTTCATTTTGATGTATATTTTGAATGCATATTTACTTCATTTTGATGTATATTTCCTTCGTTTCGAAGCATGTTTTCTACGTTTTGATGCATATTTACTTTTTTTGATGCATATTTCCTTCGTTTCGATGCATATTTACATCATTTTGATGCATATTTACTTCATTACGATCACCATTTCCTTCGTTTCAATGCATATTTCGTTCATTTTGATGCATATTTACTTCATTACGATCAACATTTCCTTCGTTTCGATGTATATTTCTTTCGTTTCGATGCATATGTACTTCATTTTGATGCATATTTACTTCATTACAATCAATATTTCCTTCGTTTCGATGTATATTTACTTCATTTTGATGCATATTTCTTCATTAATTTTAATATTTCCTTCGTTTCGATGCATATTTACTTCATTTTGATGCATTTTACTTCATTACGTTTAACATTTTCTTCGTTTCGAAGCATATTCACTTCATTTTGATATATATTTTGATGCATATTTACTTCGTTTCGAAGTATATTTCCTTCGTTTTGATGCATATTTTCTACGTTTTGATGCATATTTACTTAATTCATTCAACATTTCCTTCGTTTCGTTGCATATTTACTTCATTTCGATCAACATTTCCTTCGTTTTGAAGTATATTTTGATGCATATTTACTTCATTTTAATGTATATTTTGATGCATATTTACTTCATTTCGATGCATATTTCTTTCGTTTCTATACATATTTTTTTCATTTTGATGCATATTTATTTCATTACGTTCAACATATCCTTCGTTTCGTTGCATATTCACTACATTTCGATCAACATTTCTTTCGTTTAGATGCATATTTACTTCATTTTGATGCATATTTACTTCATTTCAATCAACATTTCCTTCGTTCTGATGCATATTTACTTCATTTTGATGCATATTTTCTTCACTACGATCACCGTTTCCTTCGTTTCAATGCAAATTTCCTTCATTTTAATGTATATTTACTTTAATACGATCAACATTTCCTTTGTTTCGATGTATATTTCTGTCGTTTCGATGCATATGTACTTCATTTTGATGCATATTCACTTCATTACGATCAACATTTTCTTAATTTTGATGTATATTTTGATGCTCTATGCATATTTCTTTCATTTCTATGCGTATTTTCTTCATTTTAATGCATATTAACTTCATTACGTTCAACATTTCCTTCGTTTCGTTGTATATTTACTCCATTTCGATCAACATTTCCTTCATTTCGATGAATATTTACTTCATTTTGATGCATATTTACTTCATTACGATCAACATTTCCTTCGTTCTGATGCAAATTTACTTCATTTCTTTCGTTTCGATACATATTTACTTCATTTTGATGCATATTAACTTCTTTACAATCAATATTTCCTTCGTTTCGATGCATATTTACTTCATTTTGGTGCATATTTACTTCATTACGATCAACATTTCTTTCATTTCGATGGATATTTACTTCATTTTGATGCATATTTACTTCATTACGTTCAACATTTCCTTCGTTTTGAAGCATATTATCTTAATTTTGATGTATATTTTGATGCAAATTTACTTCATTTCTATGCATATTTCTTTCGTTTCTATGCGTATTTTCTTCATTTTAATGCATATTTACTTCATTACGATCAACATTCCCTTCGTTTCGTTGCATTTTTACTCCATTTCGATCAACATTTCCTTTGTTTCGATGAATATTTACTTCATTTTGATACATATTTACTACATTACGATCAACATTTCCTTCGTTCTGATGCAAATTTACTTCATTTTGATGCATATTTACTTCATTTCGATTCGTATTTCCTTCGTTTTAATCGTATTTACTTTATTATGATGCATATTTATTTCACTACGATCAACATTTCCTTCGTTTTGATGCATATTTACTTCATTTTGATGCATATTTTGATGTACATTTACTTCATTACGATGAACATTTCCATCGTTTTGATGCATTTTTCCTTCGTTTCGAGGTATATTTACTTCATTTTGATGCATATTTACTTCGTTTCGATGTATATTTACTTCATTTTGATGTACATTAACTTTTTTTCGAGGCATATTTCCTTCGTTTCGATGCATATTTACTTCATTTTGATGCACATTTACTTCATTACGATCACCCTTTCCTTCGTTTCAGTGTATATTTCGTTCATTTTGATGCATATTTACTTCATTACGATCAACATTTTCTTCGTTTCGATGTATATTTCTTTCGTTCGATGCATATGTACTTCATTTTGATGTATATTTATTTCATTACAATCAACATTTCCTTCGTTTCGATGAATATTTACTTCATTTTGATGCATATTTACTTCATTACGATCAATATTTCCTTCGTTTCGATGTATATTTACTTCATTTTGATGCATATTTACTTTATTACGTTCTACATTTTCTTCGTTTCGAAGCATATTCACTTCATTTTGATGTATATTTTGAATGCATATTTACTTCATTTTGATGTATATTTCCTTCGTTTCGAAGCATGTTTTCTACGTTTTGATGCATATTTACTTTTTTTGATGCATATTTCCTTCGTTTCGATGCATATTTACATCATTTTGATGCATATTTACTTCATTACGATCACCATTTCCTTCGTTTCAATGCATATTTCGTTCATTTTGATGCATATTTACTTCATTACGATCAACATTTCCTTCGTTTCGATGTATATTTCTTTCGTTTCGATGCATATGTACTTCATTTTGATGCATATTTACTTCATTACAATCAATATTTCCTTCGTTTCGATGTATATTTACTTCATTTTGATGCATATTTCTTCATTAATTTTAATATTTATTTCGTTTCGATGCATATTTACTTCATTTTGATGCATTTTACTTCATTACGTTTAACTTTTTCTTCGTTTCGAAGCATATTCACTTCATTTTGATATATATTTTGATGCATATTTACTTCGTTTCGAAGTATATTTCCTTCGGTTTGATGCATATTTTCTACGTTTTGATGCATATTTACTTAATTACATTCAACATTTCCTTCGTTTCGTTGTATATTTACTTCATTTCGATCAACATTTCCTTCGTTTCGATGCATATGTACTTCATTTTGATGCAAATTTACTTCATTACAATCTACATTTCCTTCGTTTCGATGCATATTTACTTCATTTTGATGCATATTTACAACATTAAGTTCAACATTTCCTTCGTTTTGAATCATATTTTCTTCATTTTGAAGTATATTTTGATGCATATTTACTTCATTTTAATTTATATTTTTATGCATATTTACTTCATTTCGATGCATATTTCTTTAGTTTCTATACATATTTTTTTCATTTTGATGCATATTTACTTCATTACGTTCAACATATCATTCGTTTCGTTGCATATTCACTCCATTTCGATCAACATTTCTTTGGTTTAGATGCATATTTACTTCATTTTGATGCATATTTACTTCATTTCAATCAACATTTCCTTCGTTCTGATGCATATTTACTTCATTTTGATGCATATTTACTTCATTACGATCACCGTTTCCTTCGTTTCAATGCAAATTTCCTTCATTTTGATGTATATTTACTTTATTACGATCAACATTTCCTTTGTTTCGATGTATATTTCTGTCGTTTCGATGCATATGTACTTCATTTTGATGCATATTCACTTCATTAAGATCAACATTTTCGTCATTTCGATGTATATTTCTTTCATTTCGTTGCATATTTACTTCATTTTGATGGATATTAACTTCATTACAATCAACATTTCCTTCATTTCGATGCATATTTACTTCATTTTGGTGCATATTTACTTCATTACGATCAACATTTCTTTTGTTTCGATGGATATTTACTTCATTTTGATGCATATTTACTTCATTACGTTCAACATTTCCTTCGTTTTGAAGCATATTTTCTTAATTTTGATGTATATTTTGATGCATATTTACTTCATTTCTATGCATATTTCTTTCGTTTCTATGCGTATTTTCTTCATTTTAATGCATATTTACTTCATTACGTTCAACATTTCCATCGTTTCGTTGCATTTTTACTCTATTTCGATCAACATTTCCTTTGTTTCGATGAATATTTACTTCATTTTGGTACATATTTACTTCATTACGATCAACATTTCCTTCGTTCTGATGCAAATTTACTTCATTTTGATGCATATTTACTTAATTTCGATTCGTATTTCCTTCTTTTTGATGAATATTTACTTTATTATGATGTATATTTACTTCACTATGATCAACATTTCCTTCGTTTCGATGCATATTTACTTCATTTTGATGCATATTTTGATGTACATTTACTTCATTACGATTAACATTTCCTTCGTTTTGATGCATTTTTCCTTCGTTTCGAGGTATATTTACTTCATTTTGATGCATATTTACTTCGTTTCGATGTATATTTACTTTTTTTTGATGTATATTTACTTTTTTTCGATGCATATTTACTTCGTTTCGATGCATATTTACTTCATTTTGATGCATATTTACTTCTTTACGATCACCATTTCCTTCGTTTCAATGCATATTTCGTTCATTTTGATGCATATTTACTTCAATACGATCAAGATTTCCTTCATTTCGATGAATATTTCTTTCGTTCGATGCATATGTGCTTCATTTTGATGTATATTTATTTCATTACAATAAACATTTCCTTCGTTTCGATGAATATTTACTTCATTTTGATGCATATTTACTTCATTACGATCAATATTTCCTTCGTTTCGATGTATATTTACTTCATTTTGATTCATATTTACTTTATTACGTTCTACATTTTCTTCGTTTCGAAGCATATTCACTTCATTTTGATGTATATTTTGAATGCATATTTACTTCATTTTGATGTATATTTCCTTCGTTTCGAAGCATATTTTCTACGTTTTGATGCATATTTACTTTTTTTTGATGCATATTTCCTTCGTTTCGATGCATATTTACATCATTTTGATGCATATTTACTTCATTACGATCACCATTTCCTTCGTTTCAATGCATATTTCGTTCATTTTGATGCATATTTACTTCATTACGATCAACATTTCCTTTGTTTCGATGTATATTTCTTTCGTTTCGATGCATATGTACTTCATTTTGATGCATATTTACTTCATTACAATCAATATTTCCTTCGTTTCGATGTATATTTACTTCATTTTGATGCATATTTCTTCATTAATTTTAATATTTCCTTCGTTTCGATGCATATTTACTTTATTTTGATGCATTTTACTTCATTACGTTTAAGATTTTCTTCGTTTCGAAGCATATTCACTTCATTTTGATATATATTTTGATGCATATTTACTTCGTTTCGAAGTATATTTCCTTCGTTTTGATGCATATTTTCTACGTTTTGATGCATATTTACTTAATTACATTCAACATTTCCTTCGTTTCGTTGTATATTTACTTCATTTCGATCAATATTTCCTTCGTTTCGATGCATATGTACTTCATTTTGATGCAAATTTACTTCATTACAATCTACATTTCCTTCGTTTCGATGCATATTTACTTCATTTTGATGCATATTTACAACATTAAGTTCAACATTTCCTTCGTTTTGAATCATATTTTCTTCATTTTGAAGTATATTTTGATGCATATTTACTTCATTTTAATGTATATTTTGATGCATATTTACTTCATTTCGATGCATATTTCTTTCGTTTCTATACATATTTTTTTCATTTTGATGCATATTTACTTCATTACGTTCAACATATCCTTAGTTTCGTTGCATATTCACTCCATTTCGATCAACATTTCTTTCGTTTAGATGCATATTTACTTCATTTTGATGCATATTTACTTCATTTCAATCAACATTTCCTTCGTTCTGATGCATATTTACTTCATTTTGATGCATATTTACTTCATTACGATCATCGTTTCCTTCGTTTCAATGCAAATTTCCTTCATTTTGATGTATATTTACTTTATTACGATCAACATTTCCTTTGTTTCGATGTATATTTATGTCGTTTCGATGCATATGTACTTCATTTTGATGCATATTCACTTCATTAAGATCAACATTTTCGTCATTTCGATGTATATTTCTTTCATTTCGTTGCATATTTACTTCATTTTGATGCATATTAACTTCATCACAATCAACATTTCCTTCATTTCGATGCATATTTACTTCATTTTTGTGCATATTTTCTTCATTACGATCAACATTTCTTTCGTTTCGATGGATATTTACTTCATTTTGATGCATATTTACTTCATTACGTTCAACATTTCCTTCGTTTTGAAGCATATTTTCTTAATTTTGATGTATATTTTGATGCATATTTACTTCATTTCTATGCATATTTCTTTCGTTTCTATGCGTATTTTCTTCATTTTAATGCATATTTACTTCATTACGTTCAACATTTCCTTCGTTTCGTTGCATTTTTACTCCATTTCGATCAACATTTCCTTTGTTTCGATGAATATTTACTTCATTTTGGTACATATTTACTTCATTACGATCAACATTTCCTTCGTTCTGATGCAAATTTACTTCATTTTGATG
>CM042984.1:13769924-13829764 GCA_023678885.1 Pogostemon cablin
TTTCGATGCATATTTACATCATTTTGATGCATATTTACTTCATTACGATCATCATTTCCTTCGTTTCAATGCATATTTCGTTCATTTTGATGCATATTTACTTCATTACGATCAATATTTCCTTCGTTTCGATGTATATTTCTTTCGTTTCGATGCATATGTAATTCATTTTGATGCATATTTACTTCATTATAATCAATATTTCCTTCGTTTTCGATGTATATTTACTTCATTTTGATGCATATTTACTTCATTAATTTCAATATTTCCTTCGTTTCGATGCATATTTACTTCATTTTGATGCATTTTACTTCATTACGTTCAACATTTTCTTCGTTTCGAAGCATATTCACTTCATTTTGATATATATTTTAGTGCATATTTACTTCGTTTCGATGTATATTTCCTTCGTTTCGATGCATATTTTCTACGTTTTGATACATATTTACTTAATTACATTGAATATTTCCTTGGTTTCGTTGCATATTTACTTCATTTCGATCAACATTTCCTTCGTTTCGATGCATATGTACTTCATTTTGATGCAAATTTACTTCATTACTATCTACATTTCCTTCGTTTCGATGCATATTTACTTCATTAAGTTCAACATTTCCTTCGTTTTGAATCATATTTTCTTCATTTTGAAGTATGTTTTGATGTATATTTACTTCATTTTAATGTATATTTTGATGCATATTTACTTCATTTCGATGCATATTTCTTTCGTTTCTATGCATATTTTTTTTCATTTTGATGCATATTTACTTCATTACGTTCAACATATCCTTCGTTTCGATGCTTATTCACTCCATTTCGATCAACATTTCTTTCGTTTCGATGCATATTTACTTCATTTTGATGCATATTTACTTAATTACAATCAATATTTCCTTCATTCCAATGCATATTTATTTCATTTTGATGCATATTTACTTCATTACGATCACTGTTTCCTTCGTTTCAATGCAAATTTCCTTCATTTTGATGCATATTTACTTCATTACGATCAATATTTCCTTTGTTTCGATGTATATTTCTGTCGTTTCGATTCATATGTACTTCATTTTGATGCATATTCACTTCATTACGATCAACATTTTTGTCGTTTGGATGTATATTTCTTTCATTTCGTTGCATATGTACTTCATTTTGATGCATATTAACTTCATTACAATCAACATTTCCTTCGTTTCGATGCATATTTACTTCAATTTGGTGCATATTTACTTCTTTACGATCAACATTTCTTTCGTTTCGATGGATATTTACTTCATTTTGATGCATATTTACTTCATTACGTTCAACATTTCCTTCGTTTTGAAGCATATTTTCTTAATTTTGATGTATATTTTGATGCATATTTACTTCATTTCTATGCATATTTCTTTCATTTCTATGCGTATTTTCTTCACTTTAATGCATATTTACTTCATTACGTTCAACATTTCCTTCGTTTCGTTGCATATTTACTCCATTTCGATCAACATTTCCTTCGTTTCGATGAATATTTACTTCATTTTGATGCATATTTACTTCATTACGATCAACATTTCCTTCGTTCTGATGCAAATTTACTTCATTTCTTTCGTTTCGATGCATATTTACTTCATTTTGATGTATATTAACTTCATTACAATCAACATTTCCTTCGTTTCGATGCATATTTACTTCATTTTGGTGCATATTACTTCATTACGATCAACATTTCTTTCGTTTCGATGGATATTTACTTCATTTTGATGCATATTTACTTCATTACGTTCAACATTTCCTTCGTTTTGAAGCATATTTTCTTAATTTTGATGTATATTTTGATGCATATTTACTTCATTTCTATGCATATTTCTTTCGTTTCTATGCGTATTTTCTTAATTTTAATGCATATTTACTTCATTACGTTCAACATTTCCTTCGTTTCGTTGCATTTTTACTCCATTTCGATCAACATTTCCTTTGTTTCGATAAATATTTACTTCATTTTGGTACATATTTACTTCATTACGATCAACATTTCCTTCGTTCTGATGCAAATTTACTTCATTTTGATGCATACTTACTTAATTTCGATTCGTATTTCCTTCGTTTTGATGCATATTTACTTTATTATGATGCATATTTACTTCACTACGATCAACATTTCCTTCGTTTCGATGCATATTTACTTCATTTTGATGCATATTTTGATGTACATTTACTTCATTACGATGAACATTTCCTTCGTTTTGATGCATTTTTCCTTCGTTTCGAGGTATATTTACTTCATTTTGTTGCATATTTACTTCGTTTCGATGTATATTTACTTTATTTTGATGTATATTTACTTTTTTTCGATGCATATTTCCTTCGTTTCGATGCATATTTACTTTATTACGATCACCATTTCCTTCGTTTCAATGCATATTTCATTCATTTTGATGCATATTTACTTCATTACGATCAACATTTCCTTCGTTTCGATGTATATTTCTTTCGTTTCGATGCATATGTACTTCATTTTGAAATATTTATTTCATTACAATCAACATTTACTTCTTTTCGATGAATATTTACTCATTTTGATGCATATTTACTTCATTACGATCAATATTTCCTTCGTTTCGATGTATATTTACTTCATTTTTATGCATATTTAATTCATTACGTTCAATATTTTCGTCGTTTCGAAGCATATTCACTTCATTTTGATGTATATTTTGAATGCATATTTACTTCATTTCGATGTATATTTCCTTCGTTTCGAAGCATATTTTCTACGTTTTGATGCATATTTACTTTTTTTCGATGCATATTTCCTTCGTTTCGATGCATATTTACATCATTTTGATGCATATTTACTTCATTACGATCATCATTTCCTTCGTTTCAATGCATATTTCGTTCATTTTGATGCATATTTACTTCATTACGATAAATATTTCCTTCGTTTCGATGTATATTTCTTTCGTTTCGATGCATATGTACTTCATTTTGATGCATATTTACTTCATTGTAATCAATATTTTCTTCGTTTCGATGTATATTTACTTCATTTTGATGCATATTTACTTCATTAATTTAATATTTCCTTCATTTCGATACATATTTACTTCATTTTGTTGCATTTTACTTCATTACGTTCAACATTTTCTTCGTTTCGAAGAATATTCACTTCATTTTGATATATATTTTAGTGCATATTTACATCGTTTCGATGTATATTTCCTTCATTTCGATGCATATTTTCTATGTTTTGAAACATATTTACTTAATTACATTCAATATTTCCTTGGTTTCGTTGCATATTTACTTCATTTCGATCAACATTTCCTTCCTTTCGATGCATATGTACTTCATTTTGATGCAAATTTACTTCATTACAATCTACATTTCTTTCGTTTCGATGCATATTTACTTCATTAAGTTCAACATTTCCTTCGTTTTGAATCATATTTTCTTCATATTGAGGTATATTTTGATGCATATTTACTTTATTTTAATGTATATTTTGATGCATATTTACTTCATTTCGATGCATATTTCTTTCGTTTCTATGCATATTTTTTTTCATTTTGATGCATATTTACTTCATTACGTTCAACATATCCTTCGTTTCGTTGCTTATTCACTCCATTTCGATCAACATTTCTTTCGTTTCGATGCATATTTACTTTATTTTGATGCATATTTACTTCATTACAATCAACATTTCCTTCATTCCGATGCATATTTACTTTCATTTTGATGCATATTTACTTCATTACGATCACCGTTTCCTTCGTTTCAATGCAAATTTCCTTCATTTTGATGCATATTTACTTCATTACGATCAACATTTCCTTTGTTTCGATGTATATTTCTTTCGTTTCGATGCATATGTACTTCATTTTGATGCATATTCACTTCATTACGATCAACATTTTCGTCGTTTCGATGTATATTTCTTTCATTTCGTTGCATATGTACTTCATTTTGATGCATATTAACTTCATTACAATCAACATTTCCTTCGTTTCGATGCATATTTACTTCATTTTGGTGCATATTTACTTCATTACGATCAACATTTCTTTCGTTTCGATGGATATTTACTTCATTTTGATGCATATTTACTTCATTACGTTCAACATTTCCTTCGTTTTGAAGCATATTTTCTTAATTTTGATGTATATTTTGATGCATATTTAATTCATTTCTATGCATATTTCTTTCGTTTCTATGCGTATTTTCTTCATTTTAATGCATATTTACTTCATTACGTTCAACATTTCCTTCGTTTCGTTGCATTTTTACTCCATTTCGATCAACATTTCCTTTGTTTCGATGAATATTTACTTCATTTTGATACATATTTACTTCATTACGATCAACATTTCCTTCGTTCTGATGCAAATTTACTTCATTTTGATTCATATTTACTTCATTTCGATTCGTATTTCCTTCGTTTTGATGCATATTTACTTTATTATGATGCATATTTACTTCACTACGATCAACATTTCCTTCGTTTCGATGCATATTTACTTCATTTTGATGCATATTTTGATGTACATTTACTTCATTACGATGAACATTTCCTTCGTTTTTATGCATTTTTCCTTCGTTTCGAGGTATATTTACTTCATTTTGATGCATATTTACTTCGTTTCGATGTATATTTACTTTATTTTGATGTATATTTACTTTTTTTCGATGCATATTTCCTTCGTTTCGATGCATATTTACTTCATTACGATCACCATTTCCTTCGTTTCAATGCATATTTCATTCATTTTGATAGATATTTACTTCATTACGATCAACATTTCCTTCGTTTCGATGTATATTTCTTTCGTTTCGATGCATATGTACTTCATTTTGAAATATTTATTTCATTACAATCAACATTTACTTCTTTTCGATGAATATTTACTCATTTTGATGCATATTTACTTCATTACGATCAATATTTCCTTCGTTTCGATGTATATTTACTTCATTTTTATGCATATTTACTTCATTACGTTCAATATTTTCGTCGTTTCGAAGCATATTCACTTCATTTTGATGTATATTTTGAATGCATATTTACTTCATTTCGATGTATATTTCCTTCGTTTCGAAGCATATTTTCTACGTTTTGATACATATTTACTTTTTTTCGATGCATATTTACATCATTTTGATGCATATTTACTTCATTACGATCATCATTTCCTTCGTTTCAATGCATATTTCGTTCATTTTGATGCATATTTACTTCATTACGATCAATATTTCCTTCGTTTCGATGTATATTTCTTTCGTTTCGATGCATATGTACTTCATTTTGATGCATATTTACTTTATTACAATCAATATTTCCTTCGTTTCGATGTATATTTACTTCATTTTGATGCATATTTACTTCATTAATTTAATATTTCCTTCGTTTCGATACATATTTACTTCATTTTGATGCATTTTACTTCATTACATTCAACATTTCTTCGTTTCGAAGCATATTCACTTCATTTTGATATATATTTTAGTGCATATTTACTTCGTTTCGATGTATATTTCCTTCGTTTCGATGCATATTTTCTACGTTTTGATACATATTTACTTAATTACATTCAATATTTCCTTGGTTTCGTTGCATATTTACTTCATTTCGATCAACATTTCCTTCCTTTCGATGCATATGTACTTCATTTTGATGCAAATTTACTTCATTACAATCTACATTTCTTTCGTTTCGATGCATATTTACTTCATTAAGTTCAACATTTCCTTCGTTTTGAATCATATTTTCTTCATATTGAAGTATATTTTGATGCATATTTACTTTATTTTAATGTATATTTTGATGCATATTTACTTCATTTCGATGCATATTTCTTTCGTTTCTATGCATATTTTTTTTCATTTTAATGCATATTTACTTCATTACGTACAACATATCCTTCGTTTCGTTGCTTATTCACTCCATTTCGATCAACATTTCTTTCGTTTCGATGCATATTTACTTTATTTTGATGCATATTTACTTTATTACAATCAACATTTCCTTCATTCCGATGCATATTTATTTCATTTTGATGCATATTTACTTCATTACGATCACCGTTTCCTTCGTTTCAATGCAAATTTCCTTCATTTTGATGCATATTTACTTCATTACGATCAACATTTCCTTTGTTTCGATGTATATTTCTTTCGTTTCGATGCATATGTACTTCATTTTGATGCATATTCACTTCATTACGATCAACATTTTCGTCGTTTCGATGTATATTTCTTTCATTTCGTTGCATATGTACTTCATTTTGATGCATATTAACTTCATTACAATCAACATTTCCTTCGTTTCGATGCATATTTACTTCATTTTGGTGCATATTTACTTCTTTACGATCAACATTTCTTTCGTTTCGATGGATATTTACTTCATTTTGATGCATATTTACTTCATTACTTACAACATTTCCTTCGTTTTGAAGCATATTTTCTTAATTTTGATGTATATTTTGATGCATATTTACTTCATTTCTATGCATATTTCTTTCATTTCTATGCGTATTTTCTTCATTTTAATGCATATTTACTTCATTACGTTCAACATTTCCTTCGTTTCGTTGCATATTTACTCTATTTCGATCAACATTTCCTTCGTTTCGATGAATATTTACTTCATTTTAATGCATATTTACTTAATTACGATCAACATTTCCTTCGTTCTGATGCAATTCTTTCGTTTCGATGCATATTTACTTCATTTTGATGTATATTAACTTCATTACAATCAACATTTCCTTCGTTTCGATGCATATTTACTTCATTTTGGTGCATATTTACTTCATTACGATCAACATTTCTTTCGTTTCGATGGATATTTACTTCATTTTGATGCATATTTACTTCATTACGTTCAACATTTCCTTCGTTTTGAAGCATATTTTCTTAATTTTGATGTATATTTTGATGCATATTTAATTCATTTCTATGCATATTTCTTTCGTTTCTATGCGTATTTTCTTCATTTTAATGCATATTTACTTCATTACGTTCAATATTTCCTTCGTTTCGTTGCATTTTTACTCCATTTCGATCAACATTTCCTTTGTTTCGATGAATATTTACTTCATTTTGATACATATTTACTTCATTACGATCAACATTTCCTTCGTTCTGATGCAAATTTACTTCATTTTGATGCATATTTACTTCATTTCGATTCGTATTTCCTTCGTTTTGATGCATATTTACTTTATTATGATGCATATTTACTTCACTACGATCAACATTTCCTTCGTGTCGATGCATATTTACTTCATTTTGATGCATATTTTGATGTACATTTACTTCATTACGATGAACATTTCCTTCGTTTTGATGCATTTTTCCTTCGTTTCGAGGTATATTTACTTCATTTTGATGCATATTTACTTCGTTTCGATGTATATTTACTTTATTTTGATGTATATTTACTTTTTTTCGATGCATATGTCCTTCGTTTCGATGCATATTTACTTCATTACGATCACCATTTCCTTCGTTTCAATGCATATTTCATTCATTTTGATAGATATTTACTTCATTACGATCAACATTTCCTTCGTTTCGATGTATATTTCTTTCGTTTCGATGCATATGTACTTCATTTTGAAATATTTATTTCATTACAATCAACATTTACTTCTTTTCGATGAATATTTACTCATTTTGATGCATATTTACTTCATTACGATCAATATTTCCTTCGTTTCGATGTATATTTACTTCATTTTTATGCATATTTACTTCATTACGTTCAATATTTTCGTCGTTTCGAAGCATATTCAATTCATTTTGATGTATATTTTGAATGCATATTTACTTCATTTCGATGTATATTTCCTTCGTTTCGAAGCATATTTTCTACGTTTTGATGCATATTTACTTTTTTTCGATGCATATTTCCTTCGTTTCGATGCATATTTACATCATTTTGATGCATATTTACTTCATTACGATCATCATTTCCTTCGTTTCAATGCATATTTCGTTCATTTTGATGCATATTTACTTCATTACGATCAATATTTCCTTCGTTTCGATGTATATTTCTTTCGTTTCGATGCATATGTACTTCATTTTGATGCATATTTACTTTATTACAATCAATATTTCCTTCGTTTCGATGTATATTTACTTCATTTTGATGCATATTTACTTCATTAATTTAATATTTCCTTCGTTTCGATACATATTTACTTCATTTTGATGCATTTTACTTCATTACATTCAACATTTCTTCGTTTCGAAGCATATTCACTTCATTTTGATATATATTTTAGTGCATATTTACTTCGTTTCGATGTATATTTCCTTCGTTTCGATGCATTTTTTCTACGTTTTGATACATATTTACTTAATTACATTCAATATTTCCTTGGTTTCGTTGCATATTTACTTCATTTCGATCAACATTTCCTTCGTTTCGATGCATATGTACTTCATTTTGATGCAAATTTACTTCATTACAATCTACATTTCCTTCGTTTCGATGCATATTTACTTCATTAAGTTCAACATTTCCTTCGTTTTGAATCATATTTTCTTCATTTTGAAGTATATTTTGATGCATATTTACTTCATTTTAATGTATATTTTGATGCATATTTACTTCATTTCGATGTATATTTCTTTCGTTTCTATGCATATTTTTTTTCATTTTGATGCATATTTACTTCATTACGTTCAACATATCCTTCGTTTCGTTGCTTATTCACTCCATTTCGATCAACATTTCTTTCGTTTCGATGCATATTTACTTCATTTTGATGCATATTTACTTAATTACAATCAACATTTCCTTCATTCCGATGCATATTTGTTTCATTTTGATGCATATTTACTTCATTACGATCACCGTTTCCTTCGTTTCAATGCAAATTTCCTTCATTTTGATGCATATTCACTTCATTACGATCAACATTTCCTTTGTTTCGATTTATATTTCTGTCGTTTCGATGCATATGTACTTCATTTTGATGCATATTCACTTCATTACGATCAACATTTTCGTCGTTTCAATGTATATTTCTTTCATTTCGTTGCATATGTACTTCATTTTGATGCATATTAACTTCATTACAATCAATATTTCCTTCGTTTCGATGCATATTTACTTCATTTTGGTGCATATTTACTTCTTTACGATCAACATTTCTTTCGTTTCGATGGATATTTACTTCATTTTGATGCATATTTACTTCATTACGTTCAACATTTCCTTCGTTTTGAAGCATATTTTCTTAATTTTGATGTATATTTTGATGCATATTTACTTCATTTCTATGCATATTTCTTTCATTTCTATGCGTATTTTCTTCATTTTAATGCATATTTACTTCATTACGTTCAACATTTCCTTCGTTTCGTTGCATATTTACTCCATTTCGATCAACATTTCCTTCGTTTCGATGAATATTTACTTCATTTTGATGCATATTTACTTCATTACAATCTACATTTCCTTCGTTTCGATGCATATTTACTTCTTTAAGTTCAACATTTCCTTCGTTTTGAATCATATTTTCTTTATTTAGAAGTATATGTTGATGCATATTTACTTCATTTTAATGTATATTTTGATGCATATTTACTTCATTTCGATGCATATTTCTTTCATTTCTATGCATATTTTTTTATTTTGATGCATATTTACTTCATTACGTTCAACATATCCTTCGTTTCGTTGCATATTCACTCCATTTCGATCAACATTTCTTTCGTTTTGATGCATATTTACTTCATTTCAATCAACATTTCCTTCGTTCCGATGCATATTTACTTCATTACGATCACCGTTTCCTTCGTTTCAATGCAAATTTTCTTCATTTTGATGCATATTTACTTTATTACGATCAACATTTCCTTTGTTTTGATGTATATTTCTGTCGTTTCGATGCATATTTACTTTATTTTTGTGCTTATTTACTTCATTACGATCAACTTTTCTTTCGTTTCGATGGATATTTACTTCATTTTGATGCATATTTACTTCATTACGTTCAACATTTCCTTCGTTTTGAAGCATATTTTCTTAATTTTGATGTATATTTTGATGCATTTTTACTTCATTTCTATTCATATTTCTTTCATTTCTATGCGTATTTTCTTCATTTTAATGCATATTTACTTCATTACGTTCAACATTTCCTTCGTTTCGTTGCATATTTACTCCATTTCGATTAACATTTCCTTTGTTTCGATGAATATTTACTTCATTTTGATGCATATTTACTTCATTACGATCAACATTTCCTTCGTTCTGATTCAAATTTACTTCATTTCTTTCGTTTCGATGCATATTTACTTCATTTTGATGCATATTAACTTCATTACAATCAACATTTCCTTCGTTTCGATGCATATTTACTTCATTTTGGTGCATATTTACTTCATTACGATCAACATTTCTTCCGTTTCGATGGATATTTACTTCATTACAATCTACATTTCCTTCGTTTCAATGCAAATTTACTTCATTTTGATGCATATTTACTTCATTAAGTCAACATTTCCTTCGTTTTGAAGCATATTTTCTTAATTTTGATGTATATTTTGATGCATATTTACTTCGTTTCTATGCATATTTCTTTCATTTCTATGCGTATTTTCTTCATTTTAATGCATATTTACTTCATTACGTTCAACATTTCCTTCGTTTCGTTGCATATTTACTCCATTTCGATCAACATTTCCTTCGTTTCGATGAATATTTACTTCATTTTGATGTATATTTACTTCATTACGATCAACATTTCTTTCGTTCTGATGCAAATTTACTTCATTTCTTTCGTTTCGATGCATATTTACTTCATTTTGACGTATATTAACTTCATTACAATCAACATTTCCTTCGTTTCGATGCATATTTACTTCATTTTGGTGCATATTTACTTCATTACGATCAACATTTCTTTCGTTTCGATGGATATTTACTTCATTAAGTTCAACATTTCCTTCGTTTTGAATCATATTTTCTTCATTTTGAAGTATATTTTGATGCATATTTACTTCATTTTAATGTATATTTTGATGCATATTTACTTCATTTCGATGCATATTTCTTTCGTTTCTATGCATATTTTTTCATTTTGATGCATATTTACTTCATTACGTTCAACATATCCTTCGTTTCGTTGCATATTCACTCCATTTTGATTAACATTTCTTTCGTTTCGATGCATATTTACTTCATTTTGATGCATATTTACTTCATTTCAATCAACATTTCCTTCGTTCCGATGCATATTTACTTCATTTGATGCATATTTACTTCATTACGATCACCGTTTCCTTCGTTTCAATGCAAATTTTCTTCATTTTGATGCATATTTACTTTATTACGATCAACATTTCCTTTGTTTCGATGTATATTTCTGTCATTTCGATGCATATTTTCTTCATTTTGGTGCTTATTTACTTCATTACGATCAACATTTCTTTCATTTCTATGCGTATTTTCTTCATTTTAATGCATATTTACTTCATTACGTTCAACATTTCCTTCGTTTCGTTGCATATTTACTCCATTTCGATCAACATTTCCTTTGTTTCGTTGAATATTTACTTCATTTTGATGCATATTTACTTCATTACGATCAACATTTCCTTCGTTCTGATTCAAATTTACTTCATTTCTTTCGTTTCGATGCATATTTACTTCATTTTGATGCATATTAACTTCATTACAATCAACATTTCCTTCGTTTCGATGCATATTTACTTCATTTTGGTGCATATTTACTTCATTACGATCAACATTTCTTTCGTTTCGATGGATATTTGCTTCATTTTGATGCATATTTACTTCATTATAATCAATATTTCCTTCGTTTCGATGTATATTTACTTCATTTTGATGCATATTTACTTCATTAATTTAATATTTCCTTCGTTTTGATACATATTTACTTCATTTTGATGCATTTTACTTCATTACGTTCAAAATTTTCTTCGTTTCGAAGCATATTCACTTCATTTTAATATATATTTTAGTGCATATTTACTTCGTTTCGATGTATATTTCCTTCGTTTCGATGCATATTTTCTATGTTTTGATACATATTGACTTAATTACATTCAATATTTCCTTGGTTTCGTTGCATATTTACTTCATTTCGATCAACATTTCCTTCGTTTCGATGCATATGTACTTCATTTTGATGCAAATTTACTTCATTACAATCTACATTTCCTTCGTTTCGATGCATATTTACTTCATTAAGTTCAACATTTCCTTCGTTTTGAATCATATTTTCTTCATTTTGAAGTATATTTAGATGCATATTTACTTCATTTTAATGTATATTTTGATGCATATTTACTTAATTTCGATGCATATTTCTTTCGTTTCTCTGCATATTTTTTTTCATTTTGATGCATATTTACTTCATTACGTTCAACATATCCTTCGTTTCGTTGCTTATTCACTCCATTTCGATCAACATTTCTTTCGTTTCGATGCATATTTACTTCATTTTGATGCATATTTACTTTATTACAATCAACATTTCCTTCATTCCGATGCATATTTATTTCATTTTGATGCATATTTACTTCATTACGATCACCGTTTCCTTCGTTTCAATGCAAATTTCCTTCATTTTGATGCATATTTACTTCATTACGATCAACATTTCCTTTGTTTCGATGTATATTTCTGTCGTTTCGATGCATGTGTACTTCATTTTGATGCATATTCACTTCATTACGATCAACATTTTCGTCGTTTCAATGTATATTTCTTTCATTTCGTTGCATATGTACTTCATTTTGATGCATATTAACTTCAATACAATCAACATTTCCTTCGTTTCGAAGCATATTTACTTCATTTTGGTGCATATTTACTTCTTTACGAGCAACATTTCTTTCGTTTCGATGGATATTTACTTCATTTTGATGCATATTTACTTCATTACGTTCAACATTTCCTTCGTTTTGAAGCATATTTTCTTAATTTTGATGTATATTTTGATGCATATTTACTTCATTTCTATGCATATTTCTTTCATTTCTATGCGTATTTTCTTCATTTTAATGCATATTTACTTCATTACGTTCAACATTTCCTTCGTTTCGTTGCATATTTACTCCATTTCGATCAACATTTCCTTCGTTTCGATGAATATTTACTTCATTTTGATGCATATTTACTTCATTACAATCTACATTTCCTTCGTTTCGATGCATATTTACTTCATTAAGTTCAACATTTCCTTCGTTTTGAATCATATTTTCTTTATTTAGAAGTATATGTTGATGCATATTTACTTCATTTTAATGTATATTTTGATGCATATTTACTTCATTTCGATGCATATTTCTTTCATTTCTATGCATATTTTTTTATTTTGATGCATATTTACTTCATTACGTTCAACATATCCTTCGTTTCGTTGCATATTCACTCCATTTCGATCAACATTTCTTTCGTTTTGATGCATATTTACTTCATTTCAATCAACATTTCCTTCGTTCCGATGCATATTTACTTCATTACGATCACCGTTTCCTTCGTTTCAATGCAAATTTTCTTCATTTTGATGCATATTTACTTTATTACGATCAACATTTCCTTTGTTTTGATGTATATTTCTGTCGTTTCGATGCATATTTACTTTATTTTTGTGCTTATTTACTTCATTACGATCAACATTTCTTTCGTTTCGATGGATATTTACTTCATTTTGATGCATATTTACTTTATTATGATGCATATTTACTTCACTACGATCAACATTTCCTTCGTGTCGATGCATATTTACTTCATTTTGATGCATATTTTGATGTACATTTACTTCATTACGATGAACATTTCCTTCGTTTTGATGCATTTTTCCTTCGTTTCGAGGTATATTTACTTCATTTTGATGCATATTTACTTCATTTCGATGTATATTTACTTTATTTTGATGTATATTTACTTTTTTTCGATGCATATGTCCTTCGTTTCGATGCATATTTACTTCATTACGATCACCATTTCCTTCGTTTCAATGCATATTTCATTCATTTTGATAGATATTTACTTCATTACGATCAACATTTCCTTCGTTTCGATGTATATTTCTTTCGTTTCGATGCATATGTACTTCATTTTGAAATATTTATTTCATTACAATCAACATTTACTTCTTTTCGATGAATATTTACTCATTTTGATGCATATTTACTTCATTACGATCAATATTTCCTTCGTTTCGATGTATATTTACTTCATTTTGATGCATATTTACTTCATTACGATCAACATTTCCTTCGTTCTGATGCAAATTTACTTCATTGCTTTCGTTTCGATGCATATTTACTTCATTTTGATGCATATTAACTTCATTACAATCAACATTTCCTTCGTTTCGATGCATATTTACTTCATTTTGATGCATATTTACTTCATTACGATCAACATTTCTTTCGTTTCGATGGATATTTACTTCATTTTGATGGATATTTACTTCATTACGTTCAACATTTCCTTCGTTTTGAAGCATATTTTCTTAATTTTGATGTATATTTTGATGCATATTTACTTCATTTCTATGCATATTTCTTTCGTTTCTATGCGTATTTTCTTCATTTTAATGCACATTTACTTCATTACGTTCAACATTTCCTTCGTTTCGTTGCATTTTTACTCCATTTCGATCAACATTTCCTTTGTTTCGATGAATATTTACTTCATTTTGATACATATTTACTTCATTACGATCAACATTTCCTTCGTTCTGATGCAAATTTACTTCATTTTGATGCATATTTACTTCATTTCGATTCGTATTTCCTTCGTTTTGATGCATATTTACTTTATTATGATGCATATTTACTTCACTACGATCAACATTTCCTTCGTTTCGATGCATATTTACTTCAATTTGATGCATATTTTGATGTACATTTACTTCATTACGATGAACATTTCCTTCGTTTTGATGCATTTTTCCTTCGTTTCGAGGTATATTTACTTCATTTTGATGCATATTTACTTTATTACAATCAACATTTCCTTCATTCCGATGCATATTTATTTCATTTTGATGCATATTTACTTCATTACGATCACCGTTTCCTTCGTTTCAATGCAAATTTCCTTCATTTTGATGCATATTTACTTCATTACGATCAACATTTCCTTTGTTTCGATGTTTATTTCTGTCGTTTCGATGCATGTGTACTTCATTTTGATGCATATTCACTTCATTACGATCAACATTTTCGTCGTTTCAATGTATATTTCTTTCATTTCGTTGCATATGTACTTCATTTTGATGCATATTAACTTCATTACAATCAATATTTCCTTCGTTTCGAAGCATATTTACTTCATTTTGGTGCATATTTACTTCTTTACGATCAACATTTCTTTCGTTTCGATGGATATTTACTTCATTTTGATGCATATTTACTTCATTACGTTCAACATTTCCTTCGTTTTGAAGCATATTTTCTTAATTTTGATATATATTTTGATGCATTTTTACTTCATTTCTATGCATATTTCTTTCATTTCTATGCGTATTTTCTTCATTTTAATGCATATTTACTTCATTACGTTCAACATTTCCTTCGTTTCGTTGCATATTTACTCCATTTCGATCAACATTTCCTTTGTTTCGTTGAATATTTACTTCATTTTGATGCATATTTACTTCATTACGATCAACATTTCCTTCGTTCTGATTCAAATTTACTTCATTTCTTTCGTTTCGATGCATATTTACTTCATTTTGATGCATATTAACTTCATTACAATCAACATTTCCTTCGTTTCGATGCATATTTACTTCATTTTGGTGCATATTTACTTCATTACGATCAACATTTCTTTCGTTTCGATGGATATTTGCTTCATTTTGATGCATATTTACTTCATTATAATCAATATTTCCTTCGTTTCGATGTATATTTACTTCATTTTGATGCATATTTACTTCATTAATTTAATATTTCCTTCGTTTTGATACATATTTACTTCATTTTGATGCATTTTACTTCATTACGTTCAAAATTTTCTTCGTTTCGAAGCATATTCACTTCATTTTAATATATATTTTAGTGCATATTTACTTCGTTTCGATGTATATTTCCTTCGTTTCGATGCATATTTTCTATGTTTTGATACATATTGACTTAATTACATTCAATATTTCCTTGGTTTCGTTGCATATTTACTTCATTTCGAACAACATTTCCTTCGTTTCGATGCATATGTACTTCATTTTGATGCAAATTTACTTCATTACAATCTACATTTCCTTCGTTTCGATGCATATTTACTTCATTAAGTTCAACATTTCCTTCGTTTTGAATCATATTTTCTTCATTTTGAAGTATATTTTGATGCATATTTACTTCATTTTAATGTATATTTTGATGCATATTTACTTCATTTCGATGCATATTTCTTTCGTTTCTCTGCATATTTTTTTTCATTTTGATGCATATTTACTTCATTACGTTCAACATATTTACTTCATTTTGATGCATATTTACTTTATTACAATCAACATTTCCTTCATTCCGATGCATATTTATTTCATTTTGATGCATATTTACTTCATTACGATCACCGTTTACTTCGTTTCAATGCAAATTTCCTTCATTTTGATGCATATTTACTTCATTACGATCAACATTTCCTTTGTTTCGATGTATATTTCTGTCGTTTCGATGCATGTGTACTTCATTTTGATGCATATTCACTTCATTACGATCAACATTTTCGTCGTTTCAATGTATATTTCTTTCATTTCGTTGCATATGTACTTCATTTTGATGCATATTAACTTCATTACAATCAACATTTCCTTCGTTTCGAAGCATATTTACTTCATTTTGGTGCATATTTACTTCTTTACGATCAACATTTCTTTCGTTTCGATGAATATTTACTTCATTTTGATGCATATTTACTTCATTACGTTCAACATATCCTTCGTTTTGAAGCATATTTTCTTAATTTTGATGTATATTTTGATGCATATTTACTTCATTTCTATGCATATTTCTTTCATTTCTATGCGTATTTTCTTCATTTTAATGCATATTTACTTCATTACGTTCAACATTTCCTTCGTTTCGTTGCATATTTACTCCATTTCGATCAACATTTCCTTCGTTTCGATGAATATTTACTTCATTTTGATGCATATTTACTTCATTACAATCTACATTTCCTTCGTTTCGATGCATATTTACTTCATTAAGTTCAACATTTCCTTCGTTTTGAATCATATTTTCTTTATTTAGAAGTATATGTTGATGCATATTTACTTCATTTTAATGTATATTTTGATGCATATTTACTTCATTTCGATGCATATTTCTATCGTTTCTATGCATATTTTTTTATTTTGATGCATATTTACTTCATTACGTTCAGCATATCCTTCGTTTCGTTGCATATTCACTCCATTTCGATCAACATTTCTTTCGTTTCGATGCATATTTACTTCATTTTGATGCATATTTACTTCATTTCAATCAACATTTCCTTCGTTCCGATGCATATTTACTTCATTACGATCACCGTTTCCTTCGTTTCAATGCAAATTTTCTTCATTTTGATGCATATTTACTTTATTACGATCAACATTTCCTTTGTTTTGATGTATATTTCTGTCGTTTCTATGCATATTTACTTTATTTTGGTGCTTATTTACTTCATTACGATCAACATTTCTTTCGTTTCGATGGATATTTACTTCATTTTGATGCATATTTACTTCATTATGTTCAACATTTCCTTCGTTTTGAAGCATATTTTCTTAATTTTGATGTATATTTTGATGCATTTTTACTTCATTTCTATTCATATTTCTTTCATTTCTATGCGTATTTTCTTCATTTTAATGCATATTTACTTCATTACGTTCAACATTTCCTTCGTTTCGTTGCATATTTACTCCATTTCGATCAACATTTCCTTTGTTTCGATGAATATTTACTTCATTTTGATGCATATTTACTTCATTACGATCAACATTTCCTTCGTTCTGATTCAAATTTACTTCATTTCTTTCGTTTCGATGCATATTTACTTCATTTTGATGCATATTAACTTCATTACAATCAACATTTCCTTCGTTTCGATGCATATTTACTTCATTTTGGTGCATATTTACTTCATTACGATCAACATTTCTTCCGTTTCGATGGATATTTACTTCATTTTGATGCATATTTACTTCATTACGTTCAACATTTCCTTCGTTTTGAAGCATATTTTCTTAATTTTGATGTATATTTTGATGCATATTTACTTCATTTCTATGCATATTTCTTTCGTTTCTATGCGTATTTTCTTCATTTTAATGCATATTTACTTCATTACGTTCAACATTTCCTTCGTTTCGTTGCATATTTACTCCATTTCGATCAACATTTCCTTCGGTTCGATGAATATTTACTTCATTTTGATGCATATTTACTTCATTACGATCAACATTTCCTTCGTTCTGATGCAAATTTACTTCATTGCTTTCGTTTCGATGCATATTTACTTCATTTTGATGCATATTAACTTCATTACAATCAACATTTCCTTCGTTTCGATGCATATTTACTTCATTTTGATGCATATTTACTTCATTACGATCAACATTTCTTTCGTTTCGATGGATATTTACTTCATTTTGATGCATATTTACTTCATTACGTTCAACATTTCCTTCGTTTTGAAGCATATTTTCTTAATTTTGATGTATATTTTGATGCATATTTACTTCATTTCTATGCATATTTGTTTCGTTTCTATGCATATTTTCATCATTTTAATGCACATTTACTTCATTACGTTCAACATTTCCTTCGTTTCGTTGCATTTTTACTCCATTTCGATCAATATTTCCTTTGTTTCGATGAATATTTACTTCATTTTGATACATATTTACTTCATTACGATCAACATTTCCTTCGTTCTGATGCAAATTTACTTCATTTTGATGCATATTTACTTCATTTCGATTCGTATTTCTTTTGTTTTGATGCATATTTACTTTATTATGATGCATATTTACTTCACTACGATCAACATTTCCTTCGTTTCGATGCATATTTACTTCAATTTGATGCATATTTTGATGTACATTTACTTCATTACGATGAACATTTCCTTCGTTTTGATGCATTTTTCCTTCGTTTCGAGGTATATTTACTTCATTTTGATGCATATTTACTTTATTACAATCAACATTTCCTTCATTCCGATGCATATTTATTTCATTTTGATGCATATTTACTTCATTACGATCACCGTTTCCTTCGTTTCAATGCAAATTTCCTTCATTTTGATGCATATTTACTTCATTACGATCAACATTTCCTTTGTTTCGATGTATATTTCTGTCGTTTCGATGCATGTGTACTTCATTTTGATGCATATTCACTTCATTACGATCAACATTTTCGTCGTTTCAATGTATATTTCTTTCATTTCGTTGCATATGTACTTCATTTTTATGCATATTAACTTCATTACAATCAACATTTCCTTCGTTTCGAAGCATATTTACTTCATTTTGGTGCATATTTACTTCTTTACGATCAACATTTCTT
Organism: Pogostemon cablin; assembly: GCA_023678885.1. Classification (NCBI taxonomy): domain Eukaryota; kingdom Viridiplantae; phylum Streptophyta; class Magnoliopsida; order Lamiales; family Lamiaceae; genus Pogostemon; species Pogostemon cablin. The sequence continues at coordinate 13,789,473 of CM042984.1, forward strand.
TCGTTTCGATGGATATTTACTTCATTTTGATGCATATTTACTTCATTACGTTCAACATTTCCTTCGTTTTGAAGCATATTTTCTTAATTTTGATGTATATTTTGATGCATTTTTACTTCATTTCTATGCATATTTCTTTCATTTCTATGCGTATTTTCTTCATTTTAATGCATATTTACTTCATTACGTTCAACATTTCCTTCGTTTCGTTGCATATTTACTCCATTTCGATCAACATTTCCTTTGTTTCGTTGAATATTTACTTCATTTTGATGCATATTTACTTCATTACGATCAACATTTCCTTCGTTCTGATTCAAATTTACTTCATTTCTTTCGTTTCGATGCATATTTACTTCATTTTGATGCATATTAACTTCATTACAATCAACATTTCCTTCGTTTCGATGCATATTTACTTCATTTTGGTGCATATTTACTTCATTACGATCAACATTTCTTTCGTTTCGATGGATATTTGCTTCATTTTGATGCATATTTACTTCATTATAATCAATATTTCCTTCGTTTCGATGTATATTTACTTCATTTTGATGCATATTTACTTCATTAATTTAATATTTCCTTCGTTTTGATACATATTTACTTCATTTTGATGCATTTTACTTCATTACGTTCAAAATTTTCTTCGTTTCGAAGCATATTCACTTCATTTTTATATATATTTTAGTGCATATTTACTTCGTTTCGATGTATATTTCCTTCGTTTTGATGCATATTTTCTACGTTTTGATGCATATTTACTTAATTACATTCAACATTTCCTTCGTTTCGTTGCATATTTACTTCATTTCGATCAACATTACCTTCGTTTCGATGCATATGTACTTCATTTTGATGCAAATTTACTTCATTACAATCTACATTTCCTTCGTTTCGATGCATATTTACTTCATTAAGTTCAACATTTCCTTCGTTTTGAATCATATTTTCTTCATTTTGAAGTATATTTTGATGCATATTTACTTCATTTTAATGTATATTTTGATGCATATTTACTTCATTTCGATGCATATTTCTTTCGTTTCTCTGCATATTTTTTTTCATTTTGATGCATATTTACTTCATTACGATCAACATTTCCTTTGTTTCGATGTATATTTCTGTCGTTTCGATGCATGTGTACTTCATTTTGATGCATATTCACTTCATTACGATCAACATTTTCGTCGTTTCAATGTATATTTCTTTCATTTCGTTGCATATGTACTTCATTTTGATGCATATTAACTTCATTACAATCAACATTTCCTTCGTTTCGAAGCATATTTACTTCATTTTGGTGCATATTTACTTCTTTACGATCAACATTTCTTTCGTTTCGATGGATATTTACTTCATTTTGATGCATATTTACTTCATTACGTTCAACATATCCTTCGTTTTGAAGCATATTTTCTTAATTTTGATGTATATTTTGATGCATATTTACTTCATTTCTATGCATATTTCTTTCATTTCTATGCGTATTTTCTTCATTTTAATGCATATTTACTTCATTACGTTCAACATTTCCTTCGTTTCGTTGCATATTTACTCCATTTCGATCAACATTTCCTTCGTTTCGATGAATATTTACTTCATTTTGATGCATATTTACTTCATTACAATCTACATTTCCTTCGTTTCGATGCATATTTACTTCATTAAGTTCAACATTTCCTTCGTTTTGAATCATATTTTCTTTATTTAGAAATATATGTTGATGCATATTTACTTCATTTTAATGTATATTTTGATGCATATTTACTTCATTTCGATGCATATTTCTATCGTTTCTATGCATATTTTTTTATTTTGATGCATATTTACTTCATTACGTTCAACATATCCTTCGTTTCGTTGCATATTCACTCCATTTCGATCAACATTTCTTTCGTTTCGATGCATATTTACTTCATTTTGATGCATATTTACTTCATTTCAATCAACATTTCCTTCGTTCCGATGCATATTTACTTCATTACGATCACCGTTTCCTTCGTTTCAATGCAAATTTTCTTCATTTTGATGCATATTTACTTTATTACGATCAACATTTCCTTTGTTTTGATGTATATTTCTGTCGTTTCGATGCATATTTACTTTATTTTGGTGCTTATTTACTTCATTACGATCAACATTTCTTTCGTTTCGATGGATATTTACTTCATTTTGATGCATATTTACTTCATTACGTTCAACATTTCCTTCGTTTTGAAGCATATTTTCTTAATTTTGATGTATATTTTCATGCATTTTTACTTCATTTCTATTCATATTTCTTTCATTTCTATGCGTATTTTCTTCATTTTAATGCATATTTACTTCATTACGTTCAACATTTCCTTCGTTTCGTTGCATATTTACTCCATTTCGATCAATATTTCCTTTGTTTCGATGAATATTTACTTCATTTTGATGCATATTTACTTCATTACGATCAACATTTCCTTCGTTCTGATTCAAATTTACTTCATTTCTTTCGTTTCGATGCATATTTACTTCATTTTGATGCATATTAACTTCATTACAATCAACATTTCCTTCGTTTCGATGCATATTTACTTCATTTTGGTGCATATTTACTTCATTACGATCAACATTTCTTCCGTTTCGATGGATATTTACTTCATTATGATGCGTATTTACTTCATTACGTTCAACATTTCCTACGTTTTGAAGCATATTTTCTTAATTTTGATGTATATTTTGATGCATATTTACTTCATTTCTATGCATATTTCTTTCGTTTCTATGCGTATTTTCTTCATTTTAATGCATATTTACTTCATTACGTTCAACATTTCCTTCGTTTCGTTGCATATTTACTCCATTTCGATCAACATTTCCTTCGTTTCGATGAATATTTACTTCATTTTGATGCATATTTACTTCATTACGATCAACATTTCCTTCGTTCTGATGCAAATTTACTTCATTGCTTTCGTTTCGATGCATATTTACTTCATTTTGATGCATATTAACTTCATTACAATCAACATTTCCTTCGTTTCGATGCATATTTACTTCATTTTGATGCATATTTACTTCATTACGATCAACATTTCTTTCGTTTCGATGGATATTTACTTCATTTTGATGCATATTTACTTCATTACGTTCAACATTTCCTTCGTTTTGAAGCATATTTTCTTAATTTTGATGTATATTTTGATGCATATTTACTTCATTTCTATGCATATTTCTTTCGTTTCTATGCGTATTTTCTTCATTTTAATGCATATTTACTTCATTACGTTCAACATTTCCTTCGTTTCGTTGCATTTTTACTCCATTTCGATCAACATTTCCTTTGTTTCGATGAATATTTACTTCATTTTGATACATATTTACTTCATTACGATCAACATTTCCTTCGTTCTGATGCAAATTTACTTCATTTTGATGCATATTTACTTCATTTCGATTCGTATTTCCTTCGTTTTGATGCATATTTACTTTATTATGATGCATATTTACTTCACTACGATCAACATTTCCTTCGTTTCGATGCATATTTACTTCAATTTGATGCATATTTTGATGTACATTTACTTCATTACGATGAACATTTCCTTCGTTTTGATGCATTTTTCCTTCGTTTCGAGGTATATTTACTTCATTTTGATGCATATTTACTTTATTACAATCAACATTTCCTTCATTCCGATGCATATTTATTTCATTTTGATGCATATTTACTTCATTACGATCACCGTTTCCTTCGTTTCAATGCAAATTTCCTTCATTTTGATGCATATTTACTTCATTACGATCAACATTTCCTTTGTTTCGATGTATATTTCTGTCGTTTCGATGCATGTGTACTTCATTTTGATGCATATTCACTTCATTACGATCAACATTTTCGTCGTTTCAATGTATATTTCTTTCATTTCGTTGCATATGTACTTCATTTTGATGCATATTAACTTCATTACAATCAACATTTCCTTCGTTTCGAAGCATATTTACTTCATTTTGGTGCATATTTACTTCTTTACGATCAACATTTCTTTCGTTTCGATGGATATTTACTTCATTTTGATGCATATTTACTTCATTACGTTCAACATTTCCTTCGTTTTGAAGCATATTTTCTTAATTTTGATGTATATTTTGATGCATTTTTACTTCATTTTTATGCATATTTCTTTCATTTCTATGCGTATTTTCTTCATTTTAATGCATATTTACTTCATTACGTTCAACATTTCCTTCGTTTCGTTGCATATTTACTCCATTTCGATCAACATTTCCTTTGTTTCGTTGAATATTTACTTCATTTTGATGCATATTTACTTCATTACGATCAACATTTCCTTCGTTCTGATTCAAATTTACTTCATTTCTTTCGTTTCGATGCATATTTACTTCATTTTGATGCATATTAACTTCATTACAATCAACATTTCCTTCGTTTCGATGCATATTTACTTCATTTTGGTGCGTATTTACTTCATTACGATCAACATTTCTTTCGTTTCGATGGATATTTGCTTCATTTTGATGCATATTACTTCATTATAATCAATATTTCCTTCGTTTCGATGTATATTTACTTCATTTTGATGCATATTTACTTCATTAATTTAATATTTCCTTCGTTTTGATACATATTTACTTCATTTTGATGCATTTTACTTCATTACGTTCAAAATTTTCTTCGTTTCGAAGCATATTCACTTCATTTTAATATATATTTTAGTGCATATTTACTTCGTTTCGATGTATATTTCCTTCGTTTTGATGCATATTTTCTACGTTTTGATGCATATTTACTTAATTACATTCAACATTTCCTTCGTTTCGTTGCATATTTACTTCATTTCGATCAACATTACCTTCGTTTCGATGCATATGTACTTCATTTTGATGCAAATTTACTTCATTACAATCTACATTTCCTTCGTTTCGATGCATATTTACTTCATTAAGTTCAACATTTCCTTCGTTTTGAATCATATTTTCTTCATTTTGAAGTATATTTTGATGCATATTTACTTCATTTTAATGTATATTTTGATGCATATTTACTTCATTTCGATGCATATTTCTTTCGTTTCTCTGCATATTTTTTTTCATTTTGATGCATATTTACTTCATTACGTTCAACATATCCTTCGTTTCGTTGCTTATTCACTCCATTTCGATCAACATTTCTTTCGTTTCGATGCATATTTACTTCATTTTGATGCATATTTACTTTATTACAATCAACATTTCCTTCATTCCGATGCATATTTATTTCATTTTGATGCATATTTACTTCATTACGATCACCGTTTCCTTCGTTTCAATGCAAATTTCCTTCATTTTGATGCATATTTACTTCATTACGATCAACATTTCCTTTGTTTCGATGTATATTTCTGTCGTTTCGATGCATGTGTACTTCATTTTGATGCATATTCACTTCATTACGATCAACATTTTCGTCGTTTCAATGTATATTTCTTTCATTTCGTTGCATATGTACTTCATTTTGATGCATATTAACTTCATTACAATCAACATTTCCTTCGTTTCGAAGCATATTTACTTCATTTTGGTGCATATTTACTTCTTTACGATCAACATTTCTTTCGTTTCGATGGATATTTACTTCATTTTGATGCATATTTACTTCATTACGTTCAACATATCCTTCGTTTTGAAGCATATTTTCTTAATTTTGATGTATATTATGATGCATATTTACTTCATTTCTATGCATATTTCTTTCATTTCTATGCGTATTTTCTTCATTTTAATGCATATTTACTTCATTACGTTCAACATTTCCTTCGTTTCGTTGCATATTTACTCCATTTCGATCAACATTTCCTTCGTTTCGATGAATATTTACTTTATTTTGATGCATATTTACTTCATTACAATCTACATTTCCTTCGTTTCGATGCATATTTACTTCATTAAGTTCAACATTTCCTTCGTTTTGAATCATATTTTCTTTATTTAGAAGTATATGTTGATGCATATTTACTTCATTTTAATGTATATTTTGATGCATATTTACTTCATTTCGATGCATATTTCTTTCGTTTCTATGCATATTTTTTTATTTTGATGCATATTTACTTCATTACGTTCAACATATCCTTCGTTTCGTTGCATATTCACTCCATTTCGATCAACATTTCTTTCGTTTCGATGCATATTTACTTCATTTTGATGCATATTTACTTCATTTCAATCAACATTTCCTTCGTTCCGATGCATATTTACTTCATTACGATCACCGTTTCCTTCGTTTCAATGCAAATTTTCTTCATTTAGATGCATATTTACTTTATTACGATCAACATTTCCTTTGTTTTGATGTATATTTCTGTCGTTTCGATGCATATTTACTTTATTTTGGTGCTTATTTACTTCATTACGATCAACATTTCTTTCGTTTCGATGGATATTTACTTCATTTTGATGCATATTTACTTCATTACGTTCAACATTTCCTTCGTTTTGAAGCATATTTTCTTAATTTTGATGTATATTTTGATGCATTTTTACTTCATTTCTATTCATATTTCTTTCATTTCTATGCGTATTTTCTTCATTTTAATGCATATTTACTTCATTACGTTCAACATTTCCTTCGTTTCGTTGCATATTTACTCCATTTCGATCAACATTTCCTTTGTTTCGATGAATATTTACTTCATTTTGATGCATATTTACTTCATTACGATCAACATTTCCTTCGTTCTGATTCAAATTTACTTCATTTCTTTCGTTTCGATGCATATTTACTTCATTTTGATGCATATTAACTTCATTACAATCAACATTTCCTTCGTTTCGATGCATATTTACTTCATTTTGGTGCATATTTACTTCATTATGATCAACATTTCTTCCGTTTCGATGGATATTTACTTCATTTTGATGCATATTTACTTCATTACGTTCAACATTTCCTTCGTTTTGAAGCATATTTTCTTAATTTTGATGTATATTTTGATGCATATTTACTTCATTTCTATGCATATTTCTTTCGTTTCTATGCGTATTTTCTTCATTTTAATGCATATTTACTTCATTACGTTCAACATTTCCTTCGTTTCGTTGCATTTTTACTCCATTTCGATCAACATTTCCTTTGTTTCGATGAATATTTACTTCATTTTGGTACATATTTACTTCATTACGATCAACATTTCCTTCGTTCTGATGTAAATTTACTTCATTTTGATGCATATTTACTTAATTTCGATTCGTATTTCCTTCGTTTTGATGCATATTTACTTTATTATGATGCACATTTACTTCACTACGATCAACATTTCCTTCGTTTCGATGCATATTTACTTCATTTTGATGCATATTTTGATGTACATTTACTTCATTACGATGAACATTTCCTTCGTTTTGATGCATTTTTCCTTCGTTTCGAGGTATATTTACTTCATTTTGATGCATATTTACTTCATTTCTATGTATATTTACTCAATTTTGATGTATATTTACTTTTTTTCGATGCATATTTCATTCGTTTCGTGCATATTTACTTCATTTTGATGCATATTTACTTTATTATGATCACCATTTCCTTCGTTTCAATGCATATTTCGTTCATTTTGATGCATATTTACTTCATTACGATCAACATTTCCTTCGTTTCGATGTATATTTCTTTCGTTTCGATGCATATGTACTTCATTTTGATGTATATTTATTTCATTCCAATCAACATTTACTTCGTTTCGATGAATATTTACTTCATTTTGATGCATATTTACTTCATTACGATCAATATTTCCTTCGTTTCGATGTATATTTACTTCATTACGTTCAATATTTTCGTCGTTTCGAAGCATATTCACTTCATTTTGATGTATATTTTGAATGCATATTTACTTCATTTCGATGTATATTTCCTTCGTTTCGAAGCATATTTTCTTACTTTTTTTCGATGCATATTTCCTTCGTTTCGATGCATATTTACATCATTTTGATGCATATTTACTTCATTACGATCACCATTTCCTACGTTTCAATGCATATTTCGTTCATTTTGATGCATATTTACTTCATTACGATCAACATTTCCTTCGTTTCGATATATATTTCTTTCGTTTCGATGCATATGTACTACATTTTGATGCATATTTACTTCATTACAATCAATATTTCCTTCGTTTCGAAGCATATTAACTTCATTTTGATGCATTTTACAACATTACGTTCAACATTTTCTTCGTTTCGAAGCATATTCACTTCATTTTGATATATATTTTGGTGCATATTTACTTTGTTTCGATGTATATTTCCTTCGTTTCAATGCACATTTTCTACGTGTTGATACATATTTACTTAATTACATTCAACATTTCCTTCGTTTCGTTGCATATTTACTTCATTTTGATAAACATTTCCTTCGTTTCGATGCATATGTACTTCATTTTGATGCAAATTTACTTCATTACAATCTACATTTCATTCGTTTCGATGCATATTTACTTCATTTTGATGCATATTTACTTCATTAACTTCAACATTTCCTTCGTTTTGAATCATATTTTCTTCATTTTGAAATATATTTTGATGCATATTTAGTTCATTTTAATGTATATTTTGATGCATATTTACTTCATTTCGAAGCATATTTCTTTCGTTTCTATGCATATTTTTTTCATTTTGATGCATATTTACTTCATTACGTTCAACATATCCTACGTTTCGTTGCATATTCACTCCATTTCGATAAACATTTCTTTCGTTTCGATGCATATTTACTTCATTTTGATGCATATTTACTTCATTTCAATCAACATTTCCTTCGTTCCGATGCATATTTACTTCATTTTGATGCATATTTACTTCATTACGTTCAACATTTCCTTCGTTTTGAAGCATATTTTCTTAATTTTGATGTATATTTTGATGCATTTTTACTTCATTTCTATTCATATTTCTTTCATTTCTATGCGTATTTTCTTCATTTTAATGCATATTTACTTCATTACGTTCAACAATTCCTTCGTTTCGTTGCATATTTACTCCATTTCGATCAACATTTCCTTTGTTTCGATGAATATTTACTTCATTTTGATGCATATTTACTTCATTACGATCAACATTTCCTTCGTTCTGATTCAAATTTACTTCATTTCTTTCGTTTCGATGCATATTTACTTCATTTTGATGCATATTAACTTCATTACAATCAACATTTCCTTCGTTTCGATGCATATTTACTTCATTTTGGTGCATATTTACTTCATTACGATCAACATTTCTTCCGTTTCGATGGATATTTACTTCATTTTGATGCATATTTACTTCATTACGTTCAACATTTCCTTCGTTTTGAAGCATATTTTCTTAATTTTGATGTATATTTTGATGCATATTTACTTCATTTCTATGCATATTTCTTTCGTTTCTATGCGTATTTTCTTCATTTTAATGCATATTTACTTCATTACGTTCAACATTTCCTTCGTTTCGTTGCATTTTTACTCCATTTCGATCAACATTTCCTTTGTTTCGATGAATATTTACTTCATTTTGGTACATATTTACTTCATTACGATCAACATTTCCTTCGTTCTGATGTAAATTTACTTCATTTTGATGCATATTTACTTAATTTCGATTCGTATTTCCTTCGTTTTGATGCATATTTACTTTATTATAATGCACATTTACTTCACTACGATCAACATTTCCTTCGTTTCGATGCATATTTACTTCATTTTGATGCATATTTTGATGTACATTTACTTCATTACGATGAACATTTCCTTCGTTTTGATGCATTTTTCCTTCGTTTCGAGGTATATTTACTTCATTTTGATGCATATTTACTTCATTTCTATGTATATTTACTCTATTTTGATGTATATTTACTTTTTTTCGATGCATATTTCATTCGTTTCGATGCATATTTACTTCATTTTGATGCATATTTACTTTATTATGATCACCATTTCCTTCGTTTCAATGCATATTTCGTTCATTTTGATGCATATTTACTTCATTACGATCAACATTTCCTTCGTTTCGATGTATATTTCTTTCGTTTCGATGCATATGTACTTCATTTTGATGTATATTTATTTCATTCCAATCAACATTTACTTCGTTTCGATGAATATTTACTTCATTTTGATGCATATTTACTTCATTACGATCAATATTTCCTTTGTTTCGATGTATATTTACTTCATTACGTTCAATATTTTCGTCGTTTCGAAGCATATTCACTTCATTTTGATGTATATTTTGAATGCATATTTACTTCATTTCGATGTATATTTCCTTCGTTTCGAAGCATATTTTCTTACTTTTTTCCAATGCATATTTCCTTCGTTTCGATGCATATTTACATCATTTTGATGCATATTTACTTCATTACGATCACCATTTCCTACGTTTCAGTGCATATTTCGTTCATTTTGATGCATATTTACTTCATTACGATCAACATTTCCTTCGTTTCGATATATATTTCTTTCGTTTCGATGCATATGTACTACATTTTGATGCATATTTACTTCATTACAATCAATATTTCCTTCGTTTCGAAGCATATTAACTTCATTTTGATGCATTTTACAACATTACGTTCAACATTTTCTTCGTTTCGAAGCATATTCACTTCATTTTGATATATATTTTGGTGCATATTTACTTTGTTTCGATGTATATTTCCTTCGTTTCAATGCACATTTTCTACGTGTTGATACATATTTACTTAATTACATTCAACATTTCCTTCGTTTCGTTGCATATTTACTTCATTTTGATAAACATTTCCTTCGTTTCGATGCATATGTACTTTATTTTGATGCAAATTTACTTCATTACAATCTACATTTCATTCGTTTCGATGCATATTTACTTCATTTTGATGCATATTTACTTCATTAACTTCAACATTTCCTTCGTTTTGAATCATATTTTCTTCATTTTGAAGTATATTTTGATGCATATTTACTTCATTTTAATGTATATTTTGATGCATATTTACTTCATTTCGAAGCATATTTCTTTCGTTTCTATGCATATTTTTTTCATTTTGATGCATATTTACTTCATTACGTTCAACATATCCTACGTTTCGTTGCATATTCACTCCATTTCGATAAACATTTCTTTCGTTTCGATGCATATTTACTTCATTTTGATGCATATTTACTTCATTTCAATCAACATTTCCTTCGTTCCGATGCATATTTACTTCATTTTGATGCATATTTACTTCATTACGATCACCGTTTCATTCGTTTCAATGCAAATTTCCTTCATTTCGATGCATATTTACTTTATCACGACCAACATTTCCTTTGTTTCGATGTATATTTCTGTCGTTTCGATGCATATGTACATCATTTTGATGCATATTCACTTCATTACGATCAACATTTTCGTCATTTCGATGTATATTTCTTTCATTTCGTTGCATATGTACTTCATTTTGATGCATATTAACTTCATTACAATCAACATTTCCTTCGTTACGATGCATATTTACTTCAATTTGGTGCTTATTTACTTCATTACGATCAACATTTCTTTCGTTTCGATGGATATTTACTTCATTTTGATGCATATTTACTTCATTATGTTCAACATTTCCTTCGTTTTGAAGCATATTTTCTTAATTTTGATGTATATTTTGATGCATTTTTACTTCATTTCTATGCATATTTCTTTCATTTCTATGCGTATTTTCTTCATTTTAATGCATATTTACTTCATTACGTTCAACATTTCCTTCGTTTCGTTGCATATTTACTCCATTTCGATCAACAATTTCTTCGTTTCGATGAATATTTACTTCATTTTGATGCATATTTACTTCATTACGATCAACATTTCCTTCGTTCTGATTCAAATTTACTTCATTTCTTTCGTTTCGATGCATATTTACTTCATTTTGATGCATATTAACTTCATTACAATCAACATTTCCTTCGTTTCGATGCATATTTACTTCATTTTGGTGCATATTTACTTAATTACGATCGACATTTCTTTCGTTTCGATGGATATTTACTTCATTTTGATGCATATTTACTTCATTACGTTCAACATTTCCTTCGTTTTGAAGCATATTTTCTTAATTTTAATGTATATTTTGATGCATATTTACTTCATTTCTATGCATATTTCTTTCGTTTCTATGCGTATTTTCTTCATTTTAATGCATATTTACTTCATTACGTTCTACATTTCCTTCGTTTCGTTGCATTTTTACTCCATTTCGATCAATATTTCCTTTGTTTCGATGAATATTTACTTCATTTTGGTACATATTTACTTCATTACGATCAACATTTCCTTCGTTCTGATGCAAATTTACTTCATTTTGATGCATATTTACTTAATTTCGATTCGTATTTCATTCGTTTTGATGCATATTTACTTTATTATGATGCATATTTACTTCAATACGATCAACATTTCTTTCGTTTCGATGCATATTTACTTCATTTTGATGCTTATTTTGATGTACATTTACTTCATTACGATGAACATTTCCTTCGTTTTGATGCATTTTTCCTTCGTTTCGAGGTATATTTACTTCATTTTGATGCATATTTACTTCGTTTCCATGTATATTTATTTTTTTTTTGATGCATATTTCCTTCGTTTCGATGCATATTTACTTCATTTTGATGCATATTTACTTTATTACGATCACCATTTCCTTCGTTTCAATGCATATTTCATTTATTTTGATGCATATTTACTTCATTACGATCAACATTTCCCTCATTTCAATGTATATTTCTTTCGTTTCGATGCATATGTACTTCATTTTGATGTATATTTATTTCATTACAATCAACATTTACTTCGTTTCGATGAATATTTACTTCATTTTGATGCATATTTACTTCATTACGATCAATATTTCCTTCGTTTCGATGTATATTTACTTCATTTTGATGCATATTTACTTCATTACGTTCAATATTTTCATCGTTTCGAAGCATATTCACTTCATTTTGATGTATATTTTGAATGCAAATTTACTTCATTTCGATGTATATTTCCTTCGTTTCGAAGCATATTTTTTACGTTTTGATGCATATTTACTTTTTTTCGATGCATATTTCCTTCGTTTCGATGCATATTTACATCATTTTGATGCATATTTACTTCATTACGATCACCATTTCCTTTGTTTCAATGCATATTTCGTTCATTTTGATGCATATTTACTTCATTACGATCATCATTTCCTTCGTTTCGATGTATATTTCTTTCATTTCGATGCATATGTACTTCATTTTGATGAATATTTACTTCATTACAATCAATATTTCCTTCGTTTCGATGTATATTTACTTCATTTTGATGCATATTTACTTCATTAATTTCAATATTTCCTTCGTTTCGATGCATATTAACTTCATTTTGATGCATTTTACTTCATTACGTTCAATATTTTCTTCGTTTCGAAGCATATTCACTTCATTTTAATATATATTTTGGTGCATATTTACTTCGTTTCGATGTATATTTACTTCGTTTTGATGCATATTTTCTACGTTTTGATACATATTTACTTAATTACATTCAACATTTCCTTCGTTTCGTTGCATATTTACTTCATTTCGATCAACATTTCCTTCGTTTCGATGCATATGTACTTCATTTTGATGCAAATTTTCTTCATTACAATCTACATTTCATTCGTTTCGATGCATATTTACTTCATTTTGATGCATATTTACTTCATTAAGTTCAACATTTCCTTCGTTTTGAATCATATTTTCTTCATTTTGAAGTATATTTTGATGCATATTTACTTCATTTTAATGTACATTTTGATGCATATTTACTTCATTTCGATGCATATTTCTTTAGTTTCTATGCATATTTTTTTCATTTTGATGCATATTTACTTCATTAAGTTCAACATATCCTTCGTTTCGTTGCATATTCACTCCATTTCGATCAACATTTCTATCGTTTCGATGCATATTTACTTCATTTTGATGCATATTTACTTCATTACAATCAACATTTCCTTCGTTCCGATGCATATTTACTTCATTTTGATGCATATTTACTTCATTACGATCACCGTTTCCTTCGTTTCAATGCAAATTTCCTTCATTTCGATGCATATTTATTTCATTACGATCAACATTTCCTTTGTATCGATGTATATTTCTGTCGTTTCGATGCATATGTACTTCATTTTGATGCATATTCACTTCATTACGATCAACATTTTCGTCGTTTCGATGTATATTTCTTTCATTTCGTTGCATATGTACTTCATTTTGTTGCATATTAACTTCATTACAATCAACATTTCCTTCGTTTCGATGCATATTTACTTCATTTTGGTGCATATTTAATTCATTACGATCAACATTTCTTTCGTTTCGATGGATATTTACTTCATTTTGATGCATATTTACTTAATTACGTTCAACATTTCCTTCGTTTTGAAGCATATTTTCTTAATTTTGATGTATATTTTGATGCATATTTACTTCATTTCTATGCATATTTCTTTCATTTCTATGCGTATTTTCTTCATTTTAATGCATATTTACTTCATTACGTTCAACATTTCCTTCGTTTCGTTGCATATTTACTCCATTTCGATCAACATTTCCTTTGTTTCGATGAATATTTACTTCATTTTGATGCATATTTACTTCATTACGATCAACATTTCCTTCGTTCTGATGCAAATTTACTTCATTTTGATGCATATTTACTTCATTTCTATTCGTATTTCCTTCGTTTTGATGCATATTTACTTTATTATGATGCATATTTACTTCACTACGATCAACATTTCCTTCGTTTCGATGCATATTTACTTCATTTTGATGCATATTTTGATGTACATTTACTTCATTACGATGAACATTTCCTTCGTTTAGATGCATTTTTCCTTCGTTTCGAGGTATATTTACTTCATTTTGATGCATATTTACTTCGTTTCGATGTATATTTACTTCATTTTGATGTATATTTACTTCATTAACTTCAACATTTCCTTCGTTTTGAATCATATTTTCTTCATTTTGAAGTATATTTTGATGCATATTTACTTCATTTTAATGTATATTTTGATGCATATTTACTTCATTTCGAAGCATATTTCTTTCGTTTCTATGCATATTTTTTTCATTTTGATGCATATTTACTTCATTACGTTCAACATATCCTACGTTTCGTTGCATATTCACTCCATTTCGATAAACATTTCTTTCGTTTCGATGCATATTTACTTCATTTTGATGCATATTTACTTCATTTCAATCAACATTTCCTTCGTTCCGATGCATATTTACTTCATTTTGATGCATATTTACTTCATTATGATCACCGTTTCATTCGTTTCAATGCAAATTTCCTTCATTTCGATGCATATTTACTTTATCACGACCAACATTTCCTTTGTTTCGATGTATATTTCTGTCGTTTCGATGCATATGTACATCATTTTGATGCATATTCACTTCATTACGATCAACATTTTCGTCATTTCGATGTATATTTCTTTCATTTCGTTGCATATGTACTTCATTTTGATGCATATTAACTTCATTACAATCAACATTTCCTTCGTTACGATGCATATTTACTTCAATTTGGTGCTTATTTACTTCATTACGATCAACATTTCTTTCGTTTTGATGGATATTTACTTCATTTTGATGCATATTTACTTCATTATGTTCAACATTTCCTTCGTTTTGAAGCATATTTTCTTAATTTTGATGTATATTTTGATGCATTTTTACTTCATTTCTATGCATATTTCTTTCATTTCTATGCGTATTTTCTTCATTTTAATGCATATTTACTTCATTACGTTCAACATTTCCTTCGTTTCGTTGCATATTTACTCCATTTCGATCAACAATTTCTTCGTTTCGATGAATATTTACTTCATTTTGATGCATATTTACTTCATTACGATCAACATTTCCTTCGTTCTGATTCAAATTTACTTCATTTCTTTCGTTTCGATGCATATTTACTTCATTTTGATGCATATTAACTTCATTACAATCAACATTTCCTTCGTTTCGATGCATATTTACTTCATTTTGGTGCATATTTACTTAATTACGATCGACATTTCTTTCGTTTCGATGGATATTTACTTAATTTTGATGCATATTTACTTCATTACGTTCAACATTTCCTTCGTTTTGAAGCATATTTTCTTAATTTTAATGTATATTTTGATGCATATTTACTTCATTTCTATGCATATTTCTTTCGTTTCTATGCGTATTTTCTTCATTTTAATTCATATTTACTTCATTACGTTCTACATTTCCTTCGTTTCGTTGCATTTTTACTCCATTTCGATCAATATTTCCTTTGTTTCGATGAATATTTACTTCATTTTGGTACATATTTACTTCATTACGATCAACATTTCCTTCGTTCTGATGCAAATTTACTTCATTTTGATGCATATTTACTTAATTTCGATTCGTATTTCATTCGTTTTGATGCATATTTACTTTATTATGATGCATATTTACTTCAATACGATCAACATTTCTTTCGTTTCGATGCATATTTACTTCATTTTGATGCTTATTTTGATGTACATTTACTTCATTACGATGAACATTTCCTTCGTTTTGATGCATTTTTCCTTCGTTTCGAGGTATATTTACTTCATTTTGATGCATATTTACTTCGTTTCCATGTATATTTATTTTTTTTTGATGCATATTTCCTTCGTTTCGATGCATATTTACTTCATTTTGATGCATATTTACTTTATTACGATCACCATTTCCTTCGTTTCAATGCATATTTCATTTATTTTGATGCATATTTACTTCATTACGATCAACATTTCCCTCATTTCAATGTATATTTCTTTCGTTTCGATGCATATGTACTTCATTTTGATGTATATTTATTTCATTACAATCAACATTTACTTCGTTTCGATGAATATTTACTTCATTTTGATGCATATTTACTTCATTACGATCAATATTTCCTTCGTTTCGATGTATATTTACTTCATTTTGATGCATATTTACTTCATTACGTTCAATATTTTCATCGTTTCGAAGCATATTCACTTCATTTTGATGTATATTTTGAATGCAAATTTACTTCATTTCGATGTATATTTCCTTCGTTTCGAAGCATATTTTTTACGTTTTGATGCATATTTACTTTTTTTCGATGCATATTTCCTTCGTTTCGATGCATATTTACATCATTTTGATGCATATTTACTTCATTACGATCACCATTTCCTTTGTTTCAATGCATATTTCGTTCATTTTGATGCATATTTACTTCATTACGATCATCATTTCCTTCGTTTCGATGTATATTTCTTTCATTTCGATGCATATGTACTTCATTTTGATGAATATTTACTTCATTACAATCAATATTTCCTTCGTTTCGATGTATATTTACTTCATTTTGATGCATATTTACTTCATTAATTTCAATATTTCCTTCGTTTCGATGCATATTAACTTCATTTTGATGCATTTTACTTCATTACGTTCAATATTTTCTTCGTTTCGAAGCATATTCACTTCATTTTAATATATATTTTGGTGCATATTTACTTCGTTTCGATGTATATTTACTTCGTTTTGATGCATATTTTCTACGTTTTGATACATATTTACTTAATTACATTCAACATTTCCTTCGTTTCGTTGCATATTTACTTCATTTCGATCAACATTTCCTTCGTTTCGATGCATATGTACTTCATTTTGATGCAAATTTTCTTCATTACAATCTACATTTCATTCGTTTCGATGCATATTTACTTCATTTTGATGCATATTTACTTCATTAAGTTCAACATTTCCTTCGTTTTGAATCATATTTTCTTCATTTTGAAGTATATTTTGATGCATATTTACTTCATTTTAATGTTCATTTTGATGCATATTTACTTCATTTCGATGCATATTTCTTTAGTTTCTATGCATATTTTTTTCATTTTGATGCATATTTACTTCATTACGTTCAACATATCCTTCGTTTCGTTGCATATTCACTCCATTTCGATCAACATTTCTTTCGTTTCGATGCATATTTACTTCATTTTGATGCATATTTACTTCATTACAATCAACATTTCCTTCGTTCCGATGCATATTTACTTCATTTTGATGCATATTTACTTCATTACGATCACCGTTTCCTTCGTTTCAATGCAAATTTCCTTCATTTCGATGCATATTTACTTCATTACGATCAACATTTCCATTGTATCGATGTATATTTCTGTCGTTTCGATGCATATGTACTTCATTTTGATGCATATTCACTTCATTACGATCAACATTTTCGTCGTTTCGATGTATATTTCTTTCATTTCGTTGCATATGTACTTCATTTTGTTGCATATTAACTTCATTACAATCAACATTTCCTTCGTTTCGATGCATATTTACTTCATTTTGGTGCATATTTAATTCATTACGATCAACATTTCTTTCGTTTCGATGGATATTTACTTCATTTTGATGCATATTTACTTAATTACGTTCAACATTTCCTTCGTTTTGAAGCATATTTTCTTAATTTTGATGTATATTTTGATGCATATTTACTTCATTTCTATGCATATTTCTTTCATTTCTATGCGTATTTTCTTCATTTTAATGCATATTTACTTCATTACGTTCAACATTTCCTTCGTTTCGTTGCATATTTACTCCATTTCGATCAACATTTCCTTCGTTTCGATGAATATTTACTTCATTTTGATGCATATTTACTTCATTACGATCAACATTTCCTTCGTTCTGATGCAAATTTACTTCATTTTGATGCATATTTACTTCATTTCTATTCGTATTTCCTTCGTTTTGATGCATATTTACTTTATTATGATGCATATTTACTTCACTACGATTAACATTTCCTTCGTTTCGATGCATATTTACTTCATTTTGATGCATATTTTGATGTACATTTACTTCATTACGATGAACATTTCCTTCGTTTAGATGCATTTTTCCTTCGTTTCGAGGTATATTTACTTCATTTTGATGCATATTTACTTCGTTTCGATGTATATTTACTTCATTTTGATGTATATTTACTTCATTAACTTCAACATTTCCTTCGTTTTGAATCATATTTTCTTCATTTTGAAGTATATTTTGATGCATATTTACTTCATTTTAATGTATATTTTGATGCATATTTACTTCATTTCGAAGCATATTTCTTTCGTTTCTATGCATATTTTTTTCATTTTGATGCATATTTACTTCATTACGTTCAACATATCCTACGTTTCGTTGCATATTCACTCCATTTCGATAAACATTTCTTTCGTTTCGATGCATATTTACTTCATTTTGATGCATATTTACTTCATTTCAATCAACATTTCCTTCGTTCCGATGCATATTTACTTCATTTTGATGCATATTTACTTCATTACGATCACCGTTTCATTCGTTTCAATGCAAATTTCCTTCATTTCGATGCATATTTACTTTATCACGACCAACATTTCCTTTGTTTCGATGTATATTTCTGTCGTTTCGATGCATATGTACATCATTTTGATGCATATTCACTTCATTACGATCAACATTTTCGTCATTTCGATGTATATTTCTTTCATTTCGTTGCATATGTACTTCATTTTGATGCATATTAACTTCATTACAATCAACATTTCCTTCGTTACGATGCATATTTACTTCAATTTGGTACTTATTTACTTCATTACGATCAACATTTCTTTCGTTTCGATGGATATTTACTTCATTTTGATGCATATTTACTTCATTATGTTCAACATTTCCTTCGTTTTGAAGCATATTTTCTTAATTTTGATGTATATTTTGATGCATTTTTACTTCATTTCTATGCATATTTCTTTCATTTCTATGCGTATTTTCTTCATTTTAATGCATATTTACTTCATCACGTTCAACATTTCCTTCGTTTCGTTGCATATTTACTCCATTTCGATCAACAATTTCTTCGTTTCGATGAATATTTACTTCATTTTGATGCATATTTACTTCATTACGATCAACATTTCCTTCGTTCTGATTCAAATTTACTTCATTTCTTTCGTTTCGATGCATATTTACTTCATTTTGATGCATATTAACTTCATTACAATCAACATTTCCTTCGTTTCGATGCATATTTACTTCATTTTGGTGCATATTTACTTAATTACGATCGACATTTCTTTCGTTTCGATGGATATTTACTTCATTTTGATGCATATTTACTTCATTACGTTCAACATTTCCTTCGTTTTGAAGCATATTTTCTTAATTTTAATGTATATTTTGATGCATATTTACTTCATTTCTATGCATATTTCTTTCGTTTCTATGCGTATTTTCTTCATTTTAATTCATATTTACTTCATTACGTTCTACATTTCCTTCGTTTCGTTGCATTTTTACTCCATTTCGATCAATATTTCCTTTGTTTCGATGAATATTTACTTCATTTTGGTACATATTTACTTCATTACGATCAACATTTCCTTCGTTCTGATGCAAATTTACTTCATTTTGATGCATATTTACTTAATTTCGATTCGTATTTCATTCGTTTTGATGCATATTTACTTTATTATGATGCATATTTACTTCAATACGATCAACATTTCTTTCGTTTCGATGCATATTTACTTCATTTTGATGCTTATTTTGATGTACATTTACTTCATTATGATGAACATTTCCTTCGTTTTGATGCATTTTTCCTTCGTTTCGAGGTATATTTACTTCATTTTGATGCATATTTACTTCGTTTCCATGTATATTTATTTTTTTTGATGCATATTTCCTTCGTTTCGATGCATATTTACTTCATTTTGATGCATATTTACTTTATTACGATCACCATTTCCTTCGTTTCAATGCATATTTCATTTATTTTGATGCATATTTACTTCATTACGATCAACATTTCCCTCATTTCAATGTATATTTCTTTCGTTTCGATGCATATGTACTTCATTTTGATGTATATTTATTTCATTACAATCAACATTTACTTCGTTTCGATGAATATTTACTTCATTTTGATGCATATTTACTTCATTACGATCAATATTTCCTTCGTTTCGATGTATATTTACTTCATTTTGATGCATATTTACTTCATTACGTTCAATATTTTCATCGTTTCGAAGCATATTCACTTCATTTTGATGTATATTTTGAATGCAAATTTACTTCATTTCGATGTATATTTCCTTCGTTTCGAAGCATATTTTTTACGTTTTGATGCATATTTACTTTTTTTCGATGCATATTTCCTTCGTTTCGATGCATATTTACATCATTTTGATGCATATTTACTTCATTACGATCACCATTTCCTTCGTTTCAATGCATATTTCGTTCATTTTGATGCATATTTACTTCATTACGATCATCATTTCCTTCGTTTCGATGTATATTTCTTTCATTTCGATGCATATGTACTTCATTTTGATGAATATTTACTTCATTACAATCAATATTTCCTTCGTTTCGATGTATATTTACTTCATTTTGATGCATATTTACTTCATTAATTTCAATATTTCCTTCGTTTCGATGCATATTTACTTCATTTTGATGCATTTTACTTCATTACGTTCAATATTTTCTTCGTTTCGAAGCATATTCACTTCATTTTAATATATATTTTGGTGCATATTTACTTCGTTTCGATGTATATTTACTTCGTTTTGATGCATATTTTCTACGTTTTGATACATATTTACTTAATTACATTCAACATTTCCTTCGTTTCGTTGCATATTTACTTCATTTCGATCAACATTTCCTTCGTTTCGATGCATATGTACTTCATTTTGATGCAAATTTTCTTCATTACAATCTACATTTCATTCGTTTCGATGCATATTTACTTTATTTTGATGCATATTTACTTCATTAAGTTCAACATTTCCTTCGTTTTGAATCATATTTTCTTCATTTTGAAGTATATTTTGATGCATATTTACTTCATTTTAATGTACATTTTGATGCATATTTACTTCATTTCGATGCATATTTCTTTAGTTTCTATGCATATTTTTTTCATTTTGATGCATATTTACTTCATTACGTTCAACATATCCTTCGTTTCGTTGCATATTCACTCCATTTCGATCAACATTTCTATCGTTTCGATGCATATTTACTTCATTTTGATGCATATTTACTTCATTACAATCAACATTTCCTTCGTTCCGATGCATATTTACTTCATTTTGATGCATATTTACTTCATTACGATCACCGTTTCCTTCGTTTCAATGCAAATTTCCTTCATTTCGATGCATATTTATTTCATTACGATCAACATTTCCTTTGTATCGATGTATATTTCTGTCGTTTCGATGCATATGTACTTCATTTTGATGCATATTCACTTCATTACGATCAACATTTTCGTCGTTTCGATGTATATTTCTTTCATTTCGTTGCATATGTACTTCATTTTGTTGCATATTAACTTCATTACAATCAACATTTCCTTCGTTTCGATGCATATTTACTTCATTTTGGTGCATATTTACTTCATTACGATCAACATTTCTTTCGTTTCGATGGATATTTATTTCATTTTGATGCATATTTACTTCATTACTTTCAACATTTCCTTCGTTTTGAAGCATATTTTCTTAATTTTGATGTATATTTTGATGCATATTTACTTCATTTCTATGCATATTTCTTTCGTTTCTATGCGTATTTTCTTCATTTTAATGCACATTTACTTCATTACGTTCAACATTTCCTTCGTTTCGTTGCATTTTTACTCCATTTCGATCAAAATTTCCTTTGTTTCGATGAATATTTACTTCATTTTGATACATATTTACTTCATTACGATCAACATTTCCTTCGTTCTGATGCAAATTTACTTCATTTTGATGCATATTTACTTCATTTCGATTCGTATTTCCTTCGTTTTGATGCATATTTACTTTATTATGATGCATATTTACTTCACTACGATCAACATTTCCTTCGTTTTGATGCATTTTTACTTCAATTTGATGCATATTTTGATGTACATTTACTTCATTACGATGAACATTTCCTTCGTTTTGATGCATTTTTCCTTCGTTTCGAGGTATATTTACTTCATTTTGATGCATATTTACTTCGTTTCGATGTATATTTACTTTATTTTGATGTATATTTACTTTTTTTCGATGCATATTTCCTTCGTTTCGATGCATATTTACTTCATTACGATCACCATTTTCTTCGTTTCAATGCATATTTCATTCATTTTAATGCATATTTCCTTCGTTTCGATATATATTTCTTTCGTTTCGATGTATATTTCTTTCGTTTCGATGCATATGTACTTCATTTTGAAATATTTATTTCATTACAATCAACATTTACTTCTTTTCGATGAATATTTACTCATTTTGATGTATATTTATTTCATTACGATCAACATTTACTTCGTTTCGATGAATATTTACTTCATTTTAATGCATATTTACTTCATTACGTTCAACATTTTCTTCGTTTCGAAGCATATTCACTTCATTTTGATGTATATTTTGAAAGTATATTTACTTCATTTCGATGTATATTTCCTTCGTTTCGAAGCATATTTTCTACGTTTTGATGCATATTTACTTTTTTTCGATGCATATTTCATTCGTTTCGATGCATATTTACATCATTTTGATGCATATTTACTTCATTATGATCATCATTTCCTTCGTTTCAATGCATATTTCGTTCATTTTGATGCATATTTACTTCATTACGATCAATATTTCCTTCGTTTCGATGTATATTTCTTTCGTTTCGATGCATATGTACTTCATTTTGATGCATATTTACTTCATTCTAATCAATATTTCCTTAGTTTCGATGTATATTTACTTCATTTTGATGCATATTTACTTCATTAATTTAATATTTCCTTCGTTTCGATACATATTTACTTCATTTTGATGCATTTTACTTCATTACGTTCAACATTTTCTTCGTTTCGAAGCATATTCACTTCATTTTGATATATATTTTAGTGCATATTTACTTCGTTTCGATGTATATTTCCTTCATTTCGATGCATATTTTCTACGTTTTGATACATATTTACTTAATTACATTCAATATTTCCTTGGTTTCGTTGCATATTTACTTCATTTCGATCAACATTTCCTTCGTTTCGATGCATATGTACTTCATTTTGATGCAAATTTACTTCATTACAATCTACATTTCCTTCGTTTCGATGCATATTTACTTCATTAAGTTCAACATTTCCTTCGTTTTGAACCATATTTTCTTCATTTTGAAGTATATTTTGATGTATATTTACTTCATTTTAATGTATATTTTGATGCATATTTACTTCATTTCGATGCATATTTCTTTCGTTTCTATGCATATTTTTTTTCATTTTGATGCATTTTTACTTCATTACGTTCAACATATCCTTCGTTTCGTTGCTTATTCACTCCATTTCGATCAACATTTCTTTCGTTTCGATGCATATTTACTTTTGATGCATATTTACTTAATTACAATCAATATTTCCTTCATTCCGATGCATATTTATTTCATTTTGATGCATATTTACTTCATTACGATCACCGTTTCCTTCGTTTCAATGCAAATTTCCTTCATTTTGATGCATATTTACTTCATTACGATCAATATTTCCTTTGTTTCGATGTATATTTCTGTCGTTTCGATGCATATGTACTTCATTTTGATGCATATTCACTTCATTACGATCAACATTTTCGTCGTTTCAATGTATATTTCTTTCATTTCGTTGCATATGTACTTCATTTTGATGCATATTAACTTCATTACAATCAACATTTCCTTCGTTTCGATGCATATTTACTTCATTTTGGTGCATATTTACTTCTTTACGATCAACATTTCTTTCGTTTCGATGGATATTTACTTCATTTTGATGCATATTTACTTCATTACGTTCAACATTTCCTTCGTTTTGAAGCATATTTTCTTAATTTTGATGTATATTTTGATGCATATTTACTTCATTTCTATGCATATTTCTTTCATTTCTATGCGTATTTTCTTCATTTTAATGCATATTTACTTCATTACGTTCAACATTTCCTTCGTTTCGTTGCATATTTACTCCATTTCGATCAACATTTCCTTCGTTTCGATGAATATTTATTTCATTTTGATGCATATTTACTTCATTACGATCAACATTTCTTTCGTTCTGATGCAAATTTACTTCATTTCCTTCGTTTCGATGCATATTTACTTCATTTTGATGTATATTAACTTCATTACAATCAACATTTCCTTCGTTTCGATGCATCTTTACTTCATTTTGGTGCATATTTACTTCATTACGATCAACATTTCTTTCGTTTCGATGGATATTTACTTCATTAAGTTCAACATTTCCTTCGTTTTGAATCATATTTTCTTCATTTTGAAGTATATTTTGATGCATATTTACTTCATTTTAATGTATATTTTGATGCATATTTACTTCATTTCGATGCATATTTCTTTCGTTTCTATGCATATTTTTTCATTTTGATGCATATTTACTTCATTACGTTCAACATATCCTTCGTTTCGTTGCATATTCACTCCATTTCGATCAACATTTCTTTCGTTTCGATGCATATTTACTTCATTTTGATGCATATTTACTTCATTTCAATCAACATTTCCTTCGTTCCGATGCATATTCACTTCATTTGATGCATATTTACTTCATTACGATCACCGTTTCCTTCGTTTCATTGCAAATTTTCTTCATTTTGATGCATATTTACTTTATTACGATCAACATTTCCTTTGTTTCGATGTATATTTCTGTCGTTTCGATGCATATTTACATCATTTTGGTGCTTATTTACTTCATTACGATCAATATTTCTTCCGTTTCGATGGATATTTACTTCATTTTGATGCATATTTACTTCATTACGTTCAACATTTCCTTCGTTTTGAAGCATATTTTCTTAATTTTGATGTATATTTTGATGCATTTTTACTTCATTTCTATGCATATTTCTTTCATTTCTATGCGTATTTTCTTCATTTTAATGCATATTTACTTCATTACGTTCAACATTTCCTTCGTTTCGTTGCATATTTACTCCATTTCGATCAACATTTCCTTTGTTTCGATGAATATTTACTTCATTTTAATGCATATTTACTTCATTACGATCAACATTTCCTTCGCTCTGATTCAAATTTATTTCATTTCTTTCGTTTCGATGCATATTTACTTCATTTTGATGCATATTAACTTCATTACAATCAACATTTCCTTCGTTTCGATGCATATTTACTTCATTTTGGTGCATATTTACTTCATTACGATCAACATTTCTTTCGTTTCGATGGATATTAACTACATTTTGATGCATATTTACTTCATTACGTTCAACATTTCTTTCGTTTTGAAGCATATTTTCTTAATTTTGATGTATATTTTGATGCATATTTACTTCATTTCTATGCATATTTCTTTCGTTTCTATGCGTATTTTCTTCATTTTAATGCATATTTACTTCATTACGTTCAACATTTCCTTTGTATCGTTGCATTTTTACTCAATTTCGATCAACATTTCCTTTGTTTCGATGATTATTTACTTTATTTTTGTACATATTTACTTCATTACGATCAACATTTCCTTCGTTCTGATGCAAATTTAATTCATTTTGATGCATATTTACTTAATTTCGATTCGTATTTCCTTCGTTTTGATGCATATTTACTTTATTATGATGCATATTTACTTCACTACGATCAACATTTCCTTCGTTTCGATGCATATTTACTTCATTTTGTTGCATATTTTGATGTACATTTACTTCATTACGATGAACATTTCCTTCGTTTTGATGCATTTTTCCTTCGTTTCGAGGTATATTTACTTCATTTTGATGCATATTTACTTCGTTTAGATGTATATTTACTCTATTTTGATGTATATTTACTTTTTTTCGATGCATATTTCATTCGTTTCGATGCATATTTACTTCATTTTGATGCATATTTACTTTATTATGATCACCATTTCCTTCGTTTCAATGCATATTTCGTTCATTTTGATGCATATTTACTTCATTACGATCAACATTTCCTTCGTTTCGATGTATATTTCTTTCGTTTCGATGCATATGTACTTCATTTTGATGTATATTTATTTCATTACAATCAACATTTACTTCGTTTCGATGAATATTTACTTCATTTTGATGCATATTTACTTCATTACGATCAATATTTCCTTCGTTTCGATGTATATTTACTTCATTTTGATGCATATTTACTTCATTACGTTCAATATTTTCGTCGTTTCGAAGCATATTCACTTCATTTTGATGTATATTTTGAATGCATATTTACTTCATTTCGATGTATATTTCCTTCGTTTCGAAGCATATTTTCTACGTTTTGATGCATATTTACTTTTTTTCGATGCATATTTCCTTCGTTTCGATGCATATTTATATCATTTTGATGCATATTTACTTCATTACGATCACCATTTCCTTCGTTTCAATGCATATTTCGTTCATTTTGATGCATATTTACTTCATTACGAGCAACATTTCCTTCGTTTCGATGTATATTTCTTTCGTTTCGATGCATATGTACTACATTTTGATGCATATTTACTTCATTACAATCAATATTTCCTTCGTTTCGAAGCATATTAACTTCATTTTGATGCATTTTACAACATTACGTTCAACATTTTCTTCGTTTTGAAGCATATTCACTTCATTTTGATATATATTTTGGTGCATATTTACTTTGTTTCGATGTATATTTCCTTCGTTTCAATGCATATTTTCTACGTGTTGATACATATTTACTTAATTACATTCAACATTTCCTTCGTTTCGTTGCATATTTACTTCATTTTGATCAAAATTTCCTTCGTTTCGATGAATATTTACTTCATTTTGATGCATATTTACTTCATTAAGTTCAACATTTCCTTCGTTTTGAATCATATTTTCTTCATTTTGAAGTATATTTTGATGCATATTTACTTCATTTTAATGTATATTTTGATGCATATTTACTTCATTTCGATGCATATTTCTTTCGTTTCTATGCATATTTTTTTCATTTTGATGCATATTTACTTCATTACGTTCAACATATCCTACGTTTCGTTGCATATTCACTCCATTTCGATCAACATTTCTTTCGTTTCGATGCATATTTACTTCATTTTGATGCATATTTACTTCATTTCAATCAACATTTCCTTCGTTCCGATGCAAATTTACTTCATTTTGATGCATATTTACTTCATTACGATCACCGTTTCCTTCGTTTCAATGCAAATTCCTTCATTTTGATGTATATTTACTTTATTACGATCAACATTTCCTTTGTTTCGATGTATATTTCTGTCGTTTCGATGCATATGTACTTCATTTTGATGCGTATTCACTTCATTACGATCAACATTTTAGTCATTTCGATGTATATTTCTTTCATTTCGTTGCATATGTACTTCATTTTGATGCATATTAACTTCATTACAATCAACATTTCCTTCGTTACGATGCATATTTACTTCATTTTGGTGCTTATTTACTTCATTACGATCAACATTTCTTTCGTTTCGATGGATATTTACTTCATTTTGATGCTTATTTACTTCATTATGTTCAACATTTCCTTCGTTTTGAAGCATATTTTCTTAATTTTGATGTATATTTTGATGCATTTTTACTTCATTTCTATGCATATTTCTTTCGTTTCTATGCGTATTTTCTTCATTTTAATGCATATTTACTTCATTACGTTCAACATTTCCTTCGTTTCGTTGCATTTTTACTCCATTTCGATCAATATTTCCTTTGTTTCGATGAATATTTACTTCATTTTGGTACATATTTACTTCATTACAATCAACATTTCCTTCGTTCTGATGCAAATTTACTTCATTTTGATGCATATTTACTTAATTTCGATTCGTATTTCATTCGTTTTGATGCATATTTACTTTATTATGATGCATATTTACTTCAATACGATCAACATTTCCTTCGTTTCGATGCATATTTACTTCATTTTGATGCTTATTTTGATGTACATTTACTTCATTACGATGAACATTTCCTTCGTTTTGATGCATTTTTCCTTCGTTTCGAGGTATATTTACTTCATTTTGATGCATATTTACTTCGTTTCGATGTATATTTACTTTTTTTTTATGCATATTTCCTTCGTTTCGATGCATATTTACTTCATTTTGATGCATATTTACTTTATTACGATCACCATTTCCTTCGTTTCAATGCATATTTCATTTATTTTGATGCATATTTACTTCATTACGATCAACATTTCCCTCATTTTAATGTATATTTCTTTCGTTTCGATGCATATGTACTTCATTTTGATGTATATTTATTTTATTACAATCAACATTTACTTCGTTTCGATGAATATTTACTTCATTTTGATGCATATTTACTTCATTACGATCAATATTTCCTTCGTTTCGATGTATATTTACTTCATTTTGATGCATATTTACTTCATTACGTTCAATATTTTCGTCGTTTCGAAGCATATTCACTTCATTTTGATGTATATTTTGAATGCATATTTACTTCATTTCGATGTATATTTCCTTCGTTTCGAAGCATATTTTCTACGTTTTGATGCATATTTACTTTTTTTCGATGCATATTTCCTTCGTTTCGATGCATATTTACATCATTTTGATGCATATTTACTTCATTACGATCATCATTTCCTTCGTTTCGATGTATATTTCTTTCGTTTCGATGCATATGTACTTCATTTTGATGAATATTTACTTCATTACAATCAATATTTCCTTCGTTTCGATGTATATTTACTTCATTTTGATGCATATTTACTTCATTAATTTCAATATTTCCTTCGTTTCGATGCATATTAACTTCATTTTGATGCATTTTACTTCATTACGTTCAATATTTTCTTCGTTTCGAAGCATATTCACTTCATTTTAATATATATTTTGGTGCATATTTACTTCGTTTCGATGTATATTTACTTCGTTTTGATGCATATTTTCTACGTTTTGATACATATTTACTTAATTACATTCAACATTTCCTTCGTTTCGTTGCATATTTACTTCATTTCGATCAACATTTCCTTCGTTTCGATGCATATGTACTTCATTTTGACGCAAATTTACTTCATTACAATCTACATTTCATTCGTTTCGATGCATATTTACTTCATTTTGATGCATATTTACTTCATTAAGTTCAACATTTCCTTCGTTTTGAATCATATTTTCTTCATTTTGAAGTATATTTTGATGCATATTTACTTCATTTTAATGTACATTTTGATGCATATTTACTTCATTTCGATGCATATTTCTTTAGTTTCTATGCATATTTTTTTCATTTTGATGCATATTTACTTCATTACGTTCAACATATCCTTCGTTTCGTTGCATATTCACTCCATTTCGATCAACATTTCTTTCGTTTCGATGCATATTTACTTCATTTTGATGCATATTTACTTCATTACAATCAACATTTCCTTCGTTCCGATGCATATTTACTTCATTTTGATGCATATTTACTTCATTACGATCACCGTTTCCTTCGTTTCAATGCAAATTTCCTTCATTTCGATGCATATTTACTTCATTACGATCAACATTTCCTTTGTATCGATGTATATTTCTGTCGTTTCGATGCATATGTACTTCATTTTGATGCATATTCACTTCATTACGATCAACATTTTCGTCGTTTCGATGTATATTTCTTTCATTTCGTTGCATATGTACTTCATTTTGTTGCATATTAACTTCATTACAATCAACATTTCCTTCGTTTCGATGCATATTTACTTCATTTTGGTGCATATTTACTTCATTACGATCAACATTTCTTTCGTTTCGATGGATATTTATTTCATTTTGATGCATATTTACTTCATTACGTTCAACATTTCCTTCGTTTTGAAGCATATTTTCTTAATTTTGATGTATATTTTGATGCATTTTTACTTCATTTCTATGCATATTTCTTTCATTTCTATGCGTATTTTCTTCATTTTAATACATATTTACTTCATTACGTTCAACATTTCCTTCGTTTCGTTGCATATTTACTCCATTTCGATCAACATTTCCTTCGTTTCGATGAATATTTACTTCATTTTGATGCATATTTACTTCATTACGATCAACATTTCCTTCGTTCTGATGCAAATTTACTTCATTGCTTTCGTTTCGATGCATATTTACTTCATTTTGATGCATATTAACTTCATTACAATCAACATTTCCTTCGTTTCGATGCATATTTACTTCATTTTGATGCATATTTACTTCATTACGATCAACATTTCTTTCGTTTCGATGGATATTTACTTCATTTTGATGCATATTTACTTCATTACGTTCAACATTTCCTTCGTTTTGAAGCATATTTTCTTAATTTTGATGTATATTTTGATGCATATTTACTTCATTTCTATGCATATTTCTTTCGTTTCTATGCGTATTTTCTTCATTTTAATGCACATTTACTTCATTACGTTCAACATTTCCTTCGTTTCGTTGCATTTTTACTCCATTTCGATCAACATTTCCTTTGTTTCGATGAATATTTACTTCATTTTGATACATATTTACTTCATTACGATCAACATTTCCTTCGTTCTGATGCAAATTTACTTCATTTTGATGCATATTTACTTCATTTCGATTCGTATTTCCTTGTTTTGATGCATATTTACTTTATTATGATGCATATTTACTTCACTACGATCAACATTTCCTTCGTTTCGATGCATATTTACTTCAATTTGATGCATATTTTGATGTACATTTACTTCATTACGATGAACATTTCCTTCGTTTTGATGCATTTTTCCTTCGTTTCGAGGTATATTTACTTCATTTTGATGCATATTTACTTCGTTTCGATGTATATTTACTTTATTTTGATGTATATTTACTTTTTTTCGATGCATATTTCCTTTGTTTCGATGCATATTTACTTCATTACTATCACCATTTCCTTCGTTTCAATGCATATTTCATTCATTTTAATGCATATTTCCTTCGTTTCGATATATATTTCTTTCGTTTCGATGTATATTTCTTTCGTTTCGATGCATATGTACTTCATTTTGAAATATTTATTTCATTACAATCAACATTTACTTCTTTTCGATGAATATTTACTCATTTTGATGCATATTTACTTCATTACGATCAATATTTCCTTCGTTTCGATGTATATTTACTTCATTTTTATGCATATTTACTTCATTACGTTCAATATTTTCGTCGTTTCGAAGCATATTCACTTCATTTTGATGTATATTTTGAATGCATATTTACTTCATTTCGATGTATATTTCCTTCGTTTCGAAACATATTTTCTACGTTTTGATGCATATTTACTTTTTTTCGATGCATATTTCCTTCGTTTCGATGCATATTTACATCATTTTGATGCATATTTACTTCATTACGATCATCATTTCCTTCGTTTCAATGCATATTTCGTTCATTTTGATGCATATTTACTTCATTACGATCAATATTTCCTTCGTTTCGATGTATATTTCTTTCGTTTCGATGCATATGTACTTCATTTTGATGCATATTTACTTCATTCTAATCAATATTTCCTTAGTTTCGATGTATATTTACTTCATTTTGATGCATATTTACTTCATTAATTTAATATTTCCTTCGTTTCGATACATATTTACTTCATTTTGATGCATTTTACTTCATTACGTTCAACATTTTCTTCGTTTCGAAGCATATTCACTTCATTTTGATATATATTTTAGTGCATATTTACTTCGTTTCGATGTATATTTCCTTCATTTCGATGCATATTTTCTACGTTTTGATACATATTTACTTAATTACATTCAATATTTCCTTGGTTTCGTTGCATATTTACTTCATTTCGATCAACATTTCCTTCGTTTCGATGCATATGTACTTCATTTTGATGCAAATTTACTTCATTTAAATCTACATTTCCTTCGTTTCGATGCATATTTACTTCATTAAGTTCAACATTTCCTTCGTTTTGAATCATATTTTATAATATCTTAGTTCAACTAGATTTTTTTTTAGAAAGCCCAAAACCTATTTATTTATTTTATGGCCCAAAAGGCCAGCCCTATCTTAGCCCAACTAGATTTTGTTAGAAAGCCCAAAACCTAATTATTTATTTTTATGGCCCAAAAGGCCAGCCCAATTAAGCCCAATTAGAATTTTTTTAGAAAGCCCAAACTTATTTATTTATTTATTTTGTGGCCCAAAGTTTCAGCCCACTTAAATGGCCTGATATATAATTAGTAAGACTAAAGTTAAAAAAAAAAGAGAGAGAAGA
The DNA here is from genome assembly GCA_023678885.1 of Pogostemon cablin. Taxonomy (NCBI): domain Eukaryota; kingdom Viridiplantae; phylum Streptophyta; class Magnoliopsida; order Lamiales; family Lamiaceae; genus Pogostemon; species Pogostemon cablin. Next base: position 13,822,813 of record CM042984.1, read on the forward strand.
ACGGGAGAAGAAAAGCAAAAGAGGGGAAAGAAGAGAGGAAGAGGAGAAACCCTTGTTGACCAAATTCTCCCTTACAACCCTCATCCTAGGTGGTTTTTAAGTTGTTTTGAGGTAAGTGGTGTGTGAATTAAGCTTCCTTCTTCCATAATTTTGTAATTTTGTGGGGTTTTTCTTTTTGGTATGTGGGAAATTTGTAGACTGTTCGAACTGATTTCGAGATAGCTATTGTCCTCGAAACTTTGCAAACTTAATTTCTGTACGTAGTTGAACTCGTTAGCTTTCCGTAGCCACTTGAAACACCTCAATCCGATTATTCTACAATTAGTTATGATTTTTCTCGTAAACTGCCGCTAGCAGGAAAATTTCAGAATTTTTATGTCGAATTCAAACTTATTTTCTATCGTTTCGTCTAGTTAATGTATTGAAACGGTTATATGGGATTGGGAACTGATGTTAAAGAGTTACATGCCATTTTTATTTAATATCGACTCGTTCGAACTCGATTAGGATTTGTTTTTAGCAATGAAAGGGATGTTAACGCTAATAGTTAGTTATATTTAATTTGTCTTTAATTGCTCATCTCCTTTCTAGGTAAAGAACCATCGACGAAGGGCAAGGGACCGACTTCAGATTCCGGAGAGAGTTAATCACTTCCTTGTGAGTTGATAATTCGGGAACGCCTTCTCTTGTGGGAAGTGTGGACTCTCGATAAATGTGCATTTATTTTAGTTTAGTTAATTGATAAGAAAATTATTTGGTATTATGTTATGTGGTAAAGAGCCTGATTGGCTCGATTGCTCTGGTTAGAGTCATGTTAGCCATTTTATGAGTTTTATTGATTTCTGGTTATTCTTGTGTGCCAATTAAGACTCTAACTTGAGTCGTTATTCATCTTATGATGCACATGCATATGTATGCCTGGTACCAAGGTTAAGTAGCCCGAATTGGTCACGGTTCGGGTGAGTTGGAGCGACATTGATTAAGTAGCCCGAATTGTCGCGGTTCGGGTGAGTTATAGTGACAACCAAGTTGCCCGTGATTGGCAAACCTGGGTGAGTTAGATCTAACGGGGCACCTGTCCATTTGCCAAATACTGATACTCTGGAGGGTGATCGTTAGATGGATTAGTCTATTATAGGCTCAGTCAACGTCACCGGTGTGGGACATGCATGTCATATATGTTTATATGTTTGATCATTTCAAGTATTCAGTCGATATTGAATTGTGAACTTTAGTACTTGGCGTTGAGAAAGAATATTAATGTGCATTTTATCTAGAGTAACGGTGACGGGCTTGGACTGTCTCTCGATGGAGAGCTCAGTTCGAGGAGGATATTGACTACCCACGCGTCTTTTTTGTGATAACATGTTGTTTGAACAAATTGTGTTATTCGTAAATGTGCACTAAGGTTTTTATTTTCATTAATATGTACACTGAGTGAGAAATAGTTATTGTGAGACGAAATGTGGGATTTTATGTTATGAACCGCGAGTGGAATACATGCTTCGTATAAGGGTCGGGGTGACCGGCTTATCACCTCACTGAGCTAGTGGTTTTGCTCACCCCCCATCATTCTTTCCTTTTCAGGCTGTTGATATCGTTTTGGTTGGAGGTTTGCCTATCGTTTGCTCATCATCCAATCCGTGTTTTGGGTACTTTCTCTTTTATGTAAATTGACGGATTCATTGGCGAGATTGTATAGTTTATATTTGGTGACCCCCTTGATGTTCTTTTTGTACCTTCGCGATGTTATATCGTTCATGTATATTTTCTTTAAACTAAATTACACCGTTGTATTTTGTACCTTTGTAAATCCTTGTTGATACTTTATGAGATGATGTCCTCGGGTTGTACCCGTTGTTATCAGTTGTTCAGTTCTACAGGTACTTGATAGCAAGCCTTACGTTTTCTATAAACTTTGTGGAGTGGAGTGCACCCATTCTGCAAAATTTATGGTTAACGTGGCGGTTGTCGCGTTCTGTCTGGGGTCGGGGCGTGACAACTTTCTTGGTATCAGAGCCTGGTTTTATGATTCTCATTCTTTTTGAGTCGAGCCAATGAGTCCAACTTTGTTTCTATGTCATCCTAAGGTATCGTATTACCTTGATGTTGACCTTGCATTTTCTTTCCTTTCTTCCTTTCAGTCATTATGGCACCTCCAGTTCGTCGTCGAGGTCGAGGTCGAGGTCGAGGACACGCTCCTCGTGATCCTCCGAGTCCTCTACTCTCTTCTGTTCCTCGTGGACCTCGAGGACATGTTTCTTCTGATCATGCCGTTCCTCCGACGGCTACGAACCCTATCAAATCTGATCATAGGGTGCCGGTTTTCCAGGTAGAGCAACCACGAGCCCAGTTGCGGGTTGAGCACATGATGACACCCGAGCAGTACCAATTGTATTATGATCACATTCGAATACATGGTGTTCCACCACCTACAACGGCTCATACAACTACGACTATCACTGAAGAGGTTCTTCGTGCTAATGAATCGATTCGACCTACATCTAATGTACCAGTTTTTACTCCAGAAATGGCTTTAGGAGGTTCTGCTTCTGGAGGTGCACTTTTTATACCTGATTTGGTGAAAGCAGTTGAAAACATGGGGACATCGAAATTTGACGGTGCAAGAGATGTTTCTAAAGCGGGGGCATGGTTAAAGGAGATTACAGAGACCTTTGACACTTTGATGATTGAAGAATGTTATCATGTGGTCATTGCAACCAAACTGTTAGGCCCAGATGCACGACGATGGTGGCAGAATCTAAAAGAGACATCTTCGGTTACTATTACGTGGGCTATCTTTGTGGAACGATTCAAAGATCGATACTTCTCTCAGTACATCAAGGATCAGAAGAGAAAGGAGTTCTTCAACCTCTTTCAAGGCATTATGTCGGTCGTTGAGTACGAAAGCAAATTTCTGGAATTGCGAGAATTCGCTCCTGAGTCATATACGACGAGAGACTTATGCAAGAGATTTGAAGATGGTCTTAATTTAAATATTCGAGATCGCATCAAGTCCGGAGACAAGTACGAGAGTCTTGACGATCTCGTAGAAGAAGCCCTGAGGGTAGAAGGTTTAGTTCAGGCTAGACATAAGCTTGCAGAACGATCTCAAAAGAAAAGGCAAGGGAGCGCATTTCCAGGAAATGCATCGAAGGTGTGTAGGGGTGTGGGATCTTCGCGTGGCGCACCAAGTTCGGCATCTATTAGTTTTCCTCAACCTCGGGAGCAGTTTAGTAGAGGCGGGAGCAATGTCTCGGGATCGGTTGGTGAAAATCGCAAGTGCCAGAATTGCCTAAAATATCATGACGGCCCCTGTAAGGCTCCTCAAGTATGTTTTCAGTGTCGACAGCCGGGGCATATGCGAAGTTCTTGTCCTCAGCTTATGGGAACGAGCAGTCAGGGTTCTGGTCAGCTTCGTGGTAAACTAACATATTCTACACCCAGAGATACTCGATCTGCAGTTACCAGAGTGCCCGATGCCTCAAGCGGCCCTAGTACTCAATCACCTATGCAAGGAAGGAAGCAAACTAGAGTATTTCATATTTCCCAGGAAGAGGCTCGCTCAGATCCGAAGGTTGTGACAGGTAATTTATAATCTGAGTATTTTCACATGCTAAATCTAACCCCGCCTTGTTATGCCACTTGATTACGAATAAAACATTCGTAAGAAATTCTATCTTTCCGAATTTTTAAATCACAATCTCACCTAATATTGCTTCTTTAGGCCATGTGTTTGTGGGAGACCATCAGGTCTACGCTTTATTTGACCCAGGTTCTGATAGGTCTTATATCCGAGATGATCTTACTTCGATCTTAGATTATCCTATCTCTCATTTGTCACCTGGAATCATCGTTCATACCCCTCTTGGAGAGCGTCTAATTCGTGATTCGGTATTCCTTGGTTGTCCATTGAAGATCAAAGATGTCATTTTAGAGGCTGAATTGATACCATTGCCTTTGATTGATCTTGATGTTATTCTTGGCATGGATTGGCTTTCTTCTCATCATGCAATTCTCGATTGCCACGAGAAGCTTGTTATTTTTCGTAGACCAGGATTCTCAGAACTTGTTTTTGAGGGTAAACTTCAAACGAGATCCCTCTCTTTTATTTCAATGTTGACTGCGCATAAATTAATGCGTAAGGGTTGTGAGGCATTCTTGGCATTTGTCATCGATACTTCTCTTTCTGAAACTAAACTAGATGACATCCCAATCGTGAATGAATTTCCTGATGTCTTTCCCGAAGACTTACCAGGACAACCTCCGAATCGAGAGATTGATTTTTCCATTGACGTACTTCCTGGAATCACACCTATATCGATTACTCCATATCGAATGTCGCCTGCTGAGCTTAAGGAACTCCAGACACAACTTGGGGAATTATTGGAGAAGGGTTTCATACGACCTAGCACATCTCCATGGGGTGCTCCAGTTCTTTTTGTCAAGAAGAAAGATGGATCACTTCGTCTATGTGTCGACTACCGTCAATTGAACAAGGTGACTATCAAGAACAAATATCCTCTTCCAAGAATCGATGATCTGTTTGATCAATTGCAAGGAGCAACTGTGTTCTCAAAAATTGATTTGCGATCCGGTTATCACCAACTCAAGATTAGGGAATCTGATATCCCTAAGTCTGCTTTTCGAACCAGATACGGTCATTTTGAATTCTGTGTTATGCCTTTTGGACTCACAAATGCTCCTGCAGCTTTTATGGATCTTATGAATCGAGTCTTTCGGCCGTACTTAGATAAGTTTGTCATCATCTTCATTGATGACATTCTTATTTATTCTAAATCGGACGACGAGCATTCTCAGCATCTAAGAATTGCTCTGAACATTCTCAGAGAAAATCAGCTTTATGCTAAATTCTCGAAGTGTGAATTTTGGCTTCGCGAGGTAAGCTTTTTGGGTCATCACATTTCTAAAGAAGGAATCTACGTCGATCCAGTGAAGATTCAAGCTATACTAGATTGGGAGCATCCAAAGAACGTGACAGAGATTCGTAGTTTTCTGGGATTAGCTGGATATTATCGACGGTTTGTCAAAGACTTTTCGTTATTGGCTTCATCTTTGACTAAATTGACTCGGAAAGGGGTAAAATTTGAATGGAAAGAAGAATGCGACGAAGCATTTCAAGAATTGAAAAGACGACTCGTTTCAGCTCCTATTCTTGCTTTGCCAGACCCAGCGATTGGAGAATTTACCATTTATAGCGACGCCTCGAGACAAGGATTAGGATGCGTTCTCATGCAAGAAGGAAAGGTTATTGCCTACGCTTCAAGGCAATTGAAGAAGAACGAAGAAAATTATCCTACACATGATTTAGAGTTGGCTGCAATCGTCTTTGCATTGAAGATCTGGAGGCACTATCTGTATGGTGCATCTTGTCGGGTTTTCACTGATCACAAGAGCTTAAAGTATATCACCACCCAAAAGGAGCTCAACCTCAGGCAAAGGCGATGGATAGAGTTGATTAGTGACTATGACTTAGTCATCGATTATCATCCTGGTAAGGCGAACGTTGTTGCAGATGCTCTGAGTAGAAAGTCTTCTACCTCACTTGCTTCGATTCAATCTTTTTATCTTCCTATGTTGGAGCAATTTAAATCTTTACACATTTCGCTCGATTGTGAAAAGTCTAATGATTCTGCCTTAATCGCCAAATTCGAGGTTAGACCTACCTTGTTCGAGAAAATTCGAGAAAGACAATCACACGATGTTTATTTACAACAGAAGATGGCGAAGCTAAATCAAGGAAAAGAAACAGAATATCAAATTCGGGATGATGGACTTCTTACTTTTAAAAATCGTGTTTGTGTTCCATCAGAACTTGATGTTCGTAGAGCTATTCTTGAGGAAGCCCATTCTTCAGCCTATGCTATGCATCCTGGTAGTACCAAAATGTATAGAACACTTCGGGAGCATTATTGGTGGCCAGGTATGAAACGGGACACTACTGAATTTGTATCAAAGTGCTTATCTTGCCAACAGATTAAAGCGGAACACCAAAAACCAGCCGGCATGCTTCAACCACTACCTATTCCTGAGTGGAAATGGGAAAACGTCACAATGGATTTTGTTTCTGGTTTACCTCGAACCCAAAAGGGTCATGACTCAATTTGGGTCATTGTCGATCGTCTGACGAAATCGGCACATTTCCTTCCAGTGCATACCAACGAATCTTTAGAGAAACTTGCCAAGTTATATGTCGATGAGATCGTGAGATTGCACGGAGTACCAGTGTCAATCATATCTGACCGTGATCCAAGATTCACTTCCCGTTTTTGGCCTAGTCTGCAGAAAGCGCTAGGTACAAAATTACTATTCAGTACCTCGTTTCATCCACAGACTGATGGACAGTCAGAGAGAACTATACAGACACTAGAAGACATGTTACGTGCAGTGGTGTTGAATTTGGGAGGTAGTTGGGATAAGTACGTAACTTTGGTGGAGTTTGCTTATAACAACAGTTATCATTCAAGCATTGGAATGCCCCCGTACGAAGTCTGTATGGCCGAACCGAAAGTGTCGAACACCACTCTTTTGGGATGAGGTTGGCGAGAGACAAATCGAACAAGTAGAGCTTATCGAAGATGCGAAGGCAAAAATACAACTTATTCGAGACAGACTTAAGGCAGCGCAAGATCGACAGAAAGTTACGCAGATAATAGGGAGGCGCGATTTGGAGTTTAATGAAGGAGACAAAGTTTTTCTGAAAGTTTCTCCATGGAAGGGCGTGTTGCGATTCCGCCGTCGAGGAAAGTTTGAGTCAAGGTATATTGGCCGTTTACGATCGTACAAAGGATTGGTCGTGTCGCGTATCGACTTGAGCTACCATCGGAATTGTCGAAGATTACGATGTATTCCATGTTTCTCTATGCTTAGAATTATGAACCCAGATCCCTTGCAAAGTGTTCAAAGAATCCCCAGTTGTATTAAAGGAAAT
>CM042984.1:13830264-13878978 GCA_023678885.1 Pogostemon cablin
AACCTCAGGCAAAGGCGATGGATAGAGTTGATTAGTGACTATGACTTAGTCATCGATTATCATCCTGGTAAGGCGAACGTTGTTGCAGATGCTCTGAGTAGAAAGTCTTCTACCTCACTTGCTTCGATTCAATCTTTTTATCTTCCTATGTTGGAGCAATTTAAATCTTTACACATTTCGCTCGATTGTGAAAAGTCTAATGATTCTGCCTTAATCGCCAAATTCGAGGTTAGACCTACCTTGTTCGAGAAAATTCGAGAAAGACAATCACACGATGTTTATTTATAACAGAAGATGGCGAAGCTAAATCAAGGAAAAGAAACAGAATATCAAATTCGGGATGATGGACTTCTTACTTTTAAAAATCGTGTTTGTGTTCCATCAGAACTTGATGTTCGTAGAGCTATTCTTGAGGAAGCCCATTCTTCAGCCTATGCTATGCATCCTGGTAGTACCAAAATGTATAGAACACTTCGGGAGCATTATTGGTGGCCAGGTATGAAACGGGACACTACTGAATTTGTATCAAAGTGCTTATCTTGCCAACAGATTAAAGCGGAACACCAAAAACCAGCCGGCATGCTTCAACCACTACCTATTCCTGAGTGGAAATGGGAAAACGTCACAATGGATTTTGTTTCTGGTTTACCTCGAACCCAAAAGGGTCATGACTCAATTTGGGTCATTGTCGATCGTCTGACGAAATCGGCACATTTCCTTCCAGTGCATACCAACGAATCTTTAGAGAAACTTGCCAAGTTATATGTCGATGAGATCGTGAGATTGCACGGAGTACCAGTGTCAATCATATCTGACCGTGATCCAAGATTCACTTCCCGTTTTTGGCCTAGTCTGCAGAAAGCGCTAGGTACAAAATTACTATTCAGTACCTCGTTTCATCCACAGACTGATGGACAGTCAGAGAGAACTATACAGACACTAGAAGACATGTTACGTGCAGTGGTGTTGAATTTGGGAGGTAGTTGGGATAAGTACGTAACTTTGGTGGAGTTCGCTTATAACAACATTTATCATTCAAGCATTGGAATGCCCCCGTACGAAGCTCTGTATGGCCGAAAGTGTCGAACACCACTCTTTTGGGATGAGGTTGGCGAGAGACAAATCGAACAAGTAGAGCTTATCGAAGATGCGAAGGCAAAAATACAACTTATTCGAGACAGACTTAAGGCAGCGCAAGATCGACAGAAAAGTTACGCAGATAATAGGAGGCGCGATTTGGAGTTTAATGAAGGAGACAAAGTTTTTCTGAAAGTTTCTCCATGGAAGGGCGAGTTGCGATTCCGCCGTCGAGGAAAGTTGAGTCCAAGGTATATTGGCCCGTTTACGATCGTACAAAGGATTGGTCGTGTCGCGTATCGACTTGAGCTACCATCGGAATTGTCGAAGATTCACGATGTCTTCCATGTCTCTATGCTTAGAAAATATGAACCAGATCCCTCGCACGTGCTCAAAGATCCCCCAATTGTATTAAAGGAAAATCTATCGTACGAAGTACAACCTGTTCAAATTGTAGATCGCCGAGAGAAAATGCTTCGTAACAAATCCATTCCTATGGTGAGAATTCTATGGAGAAGTGATCAAATTGAAGAAGAAACATGGGAACCAGAGTCAGTCATGCGTCAACACCATCCAAATCTCTTTTCATCTCTAGGTACGTTTATGTTTCGAGGACGAAACTTTTTGAAGGAGGGGATACTTTATAATATCTTAGTTCAACTAGATTTTTTTTTAGAAAGCCCAAAACCTATTTATTTATTTTATGGCCCAAAAGGCCAGCCCTATCTTAGCCCAACTAGATTTTGTTAGAAAGCCCAAAACCTAATTATTTATTTTTATGGCCCAAAAGGCCAGCCCAATTAAGCCCAATTAGAATTTTTTTAGAAAGCCCAAACTTATTTATTTATTTATTTTGTGGCCCAAAGTTTCAGCCCACTTAAATGGCCTGATATATAATTAGTAAGACTAAAGTTAAAAAAAAAAGAGAGAGAAGAACGGGAGAAGAAAAGCAAAAGAGGGGAAAGAAGAGAGGAAGAGGAGAAACCCTTGTTGACCAAATTCTCCCTTACAACCCTCATCCTAGGTGGTTTTTAAGTTGTTTTGAGGTAAGTGGTGTGTGAATTAAGCTTCCTTCTTCCATAATTTTGTAATTTTGTGGGGTTTTTCTTTTTGGTATGTGGGAAATTTGTAGACTGTTCGAACTGATTTCGAGATAGCTATTGTCCTCGAAACTTTGCAAACTTAATTTCTGTACGTAGTTGAACTCGTTAGCTTTCCGTAGCCACTTGAAACACCTCAATCCGATTATTCTACAATTAGTTATGATTTTTCTCGTAAACTGCCGCTAGCAGGAAAATTTCAGAATTTTTATGTCGAATTCAAACTTATTTTCTATCGTTTCGTCTAGTTAATGTATTGAAACGGTTATATGGGATTGGGAACTGATGTTAAAGAGTTACATGCCATTTTTATTTAATATCGACTCGTTCGAACTCGATTAGGATTTGTTTTTAGCAATGAAAGGGATGTTAACGCTAATAGTTAGTTATATTTAATTTGTCTTTAATTGCTCATCTCCTTTCTAGGTAAAGAACCATCGACGAAGGGCAAGGGACCGACTTCAGATTCCGGAGAGAGTTAATCACTTCCTTGTGAGTTGATAATTCGGGAACGCCTTCTCTTGTGGGAAGTGTGGACTCTCGATAAATGTGCATTTATTTTAGTTTAGTTAATTGATAAGAAAATTATTTGGTATTATGTTATGTGGTAAAGAGCCTGATTGGCTCGATTGCTCTGGTTAGAGTCATGTTAGCCATTTTATGAGTTTTATTGATTTCTGGTTATTCTTGTGTGCCAATTAAGACTCTAACTTGAGTCGTTATTCATCTTATGATGCACGTGCATATGTATGCCTGGTACCAAGGTTAAGTAGCCCGAATTGGTCACGGTTCGGGTGAGTTGGAGCGACATTGATTAAGTAGCCCGAATTGTCGCGGTTCGGGTGAGTTAGAGTGACAACCAAGTTGCCCGTGATTGGCAAACCTGGGTGAGTTAGATCTAACGGGGCACCTGTCCATTTGCCAAATACTGATACTCTGGAGGGTGATCGTTAGATGGATCAGTCTATTATAGGCTCAGTCAACGTCACCGGTGTGGGACATGCATGTCATATTTGTTTATATGTTTGATCATTTCAAGTATTCACGTCGATATTGAATTGTGAACTTTAGCACTTGGCGTATTGAGAAAGAATATTAATGTGCATTTTATCTAGAGTAACGGTGACGGGCTTGGACTGTCTCTCGACGGAGAGCTCAGTTCGAGGAGGATATTGACTACCCACGCGTCTTTTATGTGATAACATGTTGTTTGAACTAATTGTGTTATTCGTAAATGTGCACTAAGGCTTTTATTTTCATTAATATGTATACTGAGTGAGAAATAGTTATTGTGGGACGAAATGTGGGATTTTATGTTATGAACCGCGAGTGGAATACATGCTTCGTATAAGGGTCGGGGTGACCGGCTTATCACCTCACTGAGCTAGTGGTTTTGCTCACCCCCCATCATTCTTTCCTTTTCAGGCTGTTGATATAGTTTTGGTTGGAGGTTTGCCTATCGTTTGCTCATCATCCAATCCGTGTTTTGGGTACTTTCTCTTTTATGTAAATTGACGGATTCATTGGCGAGATTGTATAGTTTATATTTGGTGACCCCCTTGATGTTCTTTTTGTACCTTCGCGATGTTATATCGTTCATGTATATTTTCTTTAAACTAAGTTACACCGTTGTATTTTGTACCTTTGTAAATCCTTGTTGATACTTTATGAGATGATGTCCTCGGGTTGTACCCGTTGTTATCAGTTGTTCAGTTCTACAGGTACTTGATAGCAAGCCTTACGTTTTCTATAAACTTTGTGGAGTGGAGTGCACCCATTCTGCAAAATTTATGGTTAACGTGGCGGTTGTCGCGTTCTGTCTGGGGTCGGGGCGTGACAAAAATGAAGGAAATGTTCATCGTAATGAAGTAAATGTACATCAAAATATGCATCAAAATGAAGTAAATATGCATCGAAACGAAGGAAATGTTGATCGTAGTGAAGTAAATATGCATCAAAACGAAGGAAATACGAATCGAAATGAAGTAAATATGTATCAAAATGAAGTAAATTTGCATCAGAACGAAGGAAATGTTGATCGTAATGAAGTAAATATGCATCAAAATGAAGTAAATATTCATCAAAACGAAGGAAATATTGATCGAAATGGAGTAAATATGCAACGAAACGAAGTAAATAAAACGAAAGAAATGTTGAACGTAATGAAGTAAATATGCATCAAAATGAAGTAAATATCCATCGAAACGAAAGAAATGTTGATCGTAATGAAGTAAATATGCACTAAAATGAAGTAAATATGCATCGAATCGAAGGAAATGTTGATTGTAATGAAGTTAATATGCATCAAAATGAAGTACATATGCAACAAAATGAAAGAAATATACAACGAAACGACGAAAATGTTTATCATAATGAACTGAATATGCATCAAAATGAAGTACATATGCATCGAAACGACATAAATATACATCGAAACAAAGTAAATGTTGATCGTAATGAAGTAAATATGCATCAAAATTAAGGAAATTTGCATTGAAACGAAGGAAACGGTGATCGTAATGAAGTAAATATGCATCAAAATTAAGTAAATATGAATCGGAACGAAAGAAATGTTGATTGTAATGAAGTAAATATGCATCAAAATGGAGTAAATATGCATCGAAACGAAAGAAATGTTGATCGAAATGGAGTGAATATGCAACGAAACGAAGGATATGTTGAACGTAATGAAGTAAATATGCATCAAAATGAAAAAAATATGCATAGAAACGAAAGAAATATGCATCGAAATGAAGTAAATATGCATCAAAATATACATTAAAATGAAGTAAATATGCATCAAAATATACTTCAAAATGAAGAAAATATGATTCAAAACGAAGGAAATGTTGAACTTAATGAAGTAAATATGCATCAAAATGAAGTAAATATGCATCGAAACGAAGGAAATGTAGATTGTAATGAAGTAAATTTGCATCAAAATGAAGTACATATGCATCGAAACGAAGGAAATGTTGATCGAAATGAAGTAAATATGCAACGAAACAAAGGAAATGTTGAATTTAATTAAGTAAATATGCATCAAAACGTAGAAAATATGCATCGAAACGAAGGAAATATACATCGAAACGAAGTAAATATGCATCAAAATATATATCAAAATGAAGTGAATATGCTTCGAAATGAATAAAATGTTGAACGTAATGAAGTAAATGCATCAAAATGAAGTAAATATGCATCGAAACGAAGGAAATATTGAAATTAATGAAGTAAATATGCATCAAAATGAAGTAAATATACATCGAAACGAAGGAAATGTTGATTGTAATGAAGTAAATATGCATCAAAATGAAGTACATATGTATCGAAACAAAAGAAATATACATCGAAACAGAGGAAACATTGATCGTAATGAAGTAAATATGCATCAAAATGAACGAAATATGCATTGAAACGAAGGAAATGGTGATCGTGATGAAGTAAATATGCATCAAAATGATGTAAATATGCATCGAAACGAAGGAAATGTACATCGAAATGAAGTAAATATGCATTCAAAATATACATCAAAATGAAGTGAATATGCTTCGAAACGAAGAAAATGTTGAACGTAATGAAGTAAATATGCATCAAAATGAAGTAAATATACCTCGAAACGAAGGAAATATTGATGTAATGAAGTAAATATGCATCAAAATGAAGTAAATATTCATCGAAACGAAGGAAATGTTGATTGTAATGAAATAAATATACATCAAAATGAAGTACATATGCATCGAAACGAAAGAAATATACATCGAAACGAAGGAAATGTTGATCGTAATGAAGTAAATATGCATCAAAATGAATGAAATGTGCATTGAAACGAAGGAAATGGTGATAGTAATGAAGTAAATATGCATCGAAATGAAGTAAATATGCATCGAAACGAAGGAAATATGCATTGAAAAAAGTAAATATACATCAAAATGAAGTAAATATACATCGAAACGAAGTAAATACGCATCAAAATTAAGTAAATATACCTCGAAACGAAGGAAAAATGCATCAAAACGAAGGAAATGTTCATCGTAACGAAGTAAATGTACATCAAAATATGCATCAAAATGAAGTAAATATGCATCGAAACGAAGGAAATGTTGATCGTAGTGAAATTAATATGCATCATAATAAAGTAAATATGCATCAAAACGAAGGAAATACGAATCGAAATGAAGTAAATATGCATCAAAATGAAGTAAATTTGCATCAGAACGAAGGAAATGTTGATCGTAATGAAGTAAATATGTATCAAAATAAAATAAATATTCATCGAAACAAAGGAAATGTTGATCGAAATGGAGTAAAAATGCAATGAAACGAAGGAAATGTTGATCGTAATGAAGTAAATACGCATTAAAATGAAGAAAATACGCATAGAAACGAAAGAAATATGCATAGAAATGAAGTAAATATGCATCAAAATATACATCAAAATTAAGAAAATATGCTTCAAAACGAAGGAAATGTTGAACGTAATGAAGTAAATATGCATCAAAATGAAGTAAATATTCATCGAAACGAAGGAAATGTTGATCGAAATGGAGTAAAAATTCAACGAAACGAAGGAAATGTTGAACGTAATGAAGTAAATACGCATTAAAATGAAGAAAATACGCATAGAAACGAAAGAAATATGCATAGAAATGAAGTAAATATGCATCAAAATATACATCAAAATTAAGAAAATATGCTTCAAAACGAAGGAAATGTTGAACGTAATGAAGTAAATATGCATCAAAATGAAGTAAATATCCATCGAAACGAAATAAATGTTGATCGTAATGAAGTAAATATGCACCAAAATGAAGTAAATATGCATCGAAACGAAGGAAATGTTGATTGTAATGAAGTTAATATGCATCAAAATGAAGTAAATATGCATCAAAATAAAAGAAATGAAGTAAATTTGCATCAGAACGAAGGAAATGTTGATCGTAATGAAGTAAATATGCATCAAAATGAAGTAAATATGCATCAAAATGAAATAAATATGCATCGGAACGAAGGAAATGTTGATTGTAATGAAGTAAATATGCATAAAAATGAAGTAAATATGCATCGAAACGAAAGAAATGTTGATCGAAATGGAGTGATTATGCAACGAAACAAAGGATATGTTGAACGTAATGAAGTAAATATGCATCCAAATGAAAAAAATATGCATAGAAATAACCGAAATATGCTTCGAAATGAAGTAAATATGCATCAAAATATACATTAAAATGAAGTAAATATGCATCAAAATATACTTCAAAATGAAGAAAATATGATTCAAAACGAAGGAAATGTTGAATTTAATGAAGTAAATATGCATCGAAACGAATGAAATGTAGATTGTAATGAAGTAAATTTGCATCAAAATGAAGTACATATGCATCGAAACGAAGGAAATGTTGATCGAAATGAAGTAAATATGCAACGAAACGAAGGAAATGTTGAATGTAATTAAGTAAATATGCATCAAAACGTAGAAAATATGCATCGAAACGAAGAAAATATACATCGAAACGAAGTAAATATGCATCAAAATATATATCAAAATGAAGTGAATATGCTTCGAAACGAAGAAAATATTAAACGTAATGAAGTAAAATGCATCAAAATGAAGTAAATATGCATCGAAACGAAGGAAATATTGAAATTAATGAAGTAAATATGTATCAAAATGAAGTAAATATACGTCAAAACGAAGGAAATATTGATTGTAATGAAGTAAATATGCATCAAAATGAAGTACATATGCATCAAAATGAAAAAAAATATACATCGAAACGAAGGAAATGTTGATCGTAATGAAGTAAATATGCATCAAAATGAACGAAATATGCATTGAAACGAAGGAAATGGTGATCGTAAGGAAGTAAATATGCATCAAAATGATGTAAATATGCATCAAAACGAAGGAAATATGCATCGAAAAAAGTAAATATGCATCAAAACGTAGAAAATATGCTTCGAAACGAATGAAATATACATCGAAATGAAGTAAATATGCATTCAAAATATACATCAAAATGAAGTGAATATGCTTCGAAACGAAGAAAATGTTGAACGTAATGAAGTAAATATGCATCAAAATGAAGTAAATATACATCGAAACGAAGGAAATATTGATCGTAATGAAGTAAATATGTATCAAAATGAAGTAAATATTCATCGAAACGAAGGAAATGTTGATTGTAATGAACTAAATATACATCAAAATGAAGTACATATGCAACGAAATGAAAGAAATATACATCGAAACGAAGGAAATGTTGATCGTAATGAAGTAAATATGCATCAAAATGAACTAAATGTGCATTGAAACGAAAGAAATGGTGATCGTAATGAAGTAACTATGCATCAAAATGAAGTAAATATGCATCGAAACGAAGGAAATATGCATTGAAAAAAAGTAAATATACATTAAAATGAAGTAAATATACATCGAAACGAAGTAAATATGCATCAAAATTAAGTAAATATACCTCGAAACGAAGGAAAAATGCATCAAAACGAAGGAAACGTTCATCGTAATGAAGTAAATGTACATCAAAATATTCATCAAAATGAAGTAAATATACATCGAAACGAAGGAAATGTTGATCGTAGAGAAGTAAATATGTATCATAATAAAGTAAATATGCATCAAAACGAAGGAAATACGAATCGAAATGAAGTAAATATGCATCAAAATGAAGTAAATTTGCATCAAAACGAAGGAAATATTGATCGTAATGAAGTAAATATGCATCAAAATGAAGTAAATATTCATCAAAATGAAGGAAATGTTGATCGAAATGTAGTAAAAATGCAACGAAACGAAGGAAATGTTGAACGTAATGAAGTAAATATGCATAAAAATGAAGAAAATACGCATAGAAACGAAAGAAATATGAATAGAAATGAAGTAAATATGCATCAAAATATACATCAAAATTAAGAAAATATGTCACGCCCCGACCCCAGACAGAACGCGACAACCGCCACGTTAACCATAAATTTCGCAGAATGGGTGCACTCCACTTCACAAAGTTTATAGAAAACGCAAGGCTTGCTATCAAGTACCTGTAGAGCTGAACAACTGATAAAAACGGTTGCAACCCGAGGACATCATCTAAAAAAGTATCAACAAGGATTTACAAAGGTACAAAATACAACGGTGTAACTTAGTTTAAAGAAAATATATATGAACGATATAACATCGCGAAGGTACAAAAAGAACATCAAGGGCGTCACTAAATATAAACTATACAATCTCGCCAATGAATCCGTCAATTTACATAAAAGAGAAAGTACCCAAAACACGGATTGGATGACGAGCAAACGATAGGAAAACCTCCAACCAAAACGATATCAACAGCCTGAAAAGGAAATAATGATGGGGGTGAGCAAAATCACTAGCTCAGTGAGGTGATAAGCCGGTCACCCCGACCCTTATACGAAGCATGTATTCCACTCGCGGTTCATAACATAAAATCCCACATTTCGTCCCACAATAACTATTTCTCACTCAGTATACATATTAATGAAAATAAAACCTTAGTGCACATTTACGAATAACACAATTAGTTCAAACAACATGTTATCACATAAAAGACGCGTGGGTAGTCAATATCCTCCTCGAACTGAGCTCTCCGTCGAGAGACAGTCCAAGCCCGTCACCGTTACTCTAGATAAAATGCACATTAATATTCTTTCTCAATACGCCAAGTGCTAAAGTTCACAATTCAATATCGACGTGAATACTTGAAATGATCAAACATATAAACATATATGACATGCATGTCCCACACCGGTGACGTTGACTAGCCTATAATAGACTGATCCATCTAACGATTACCCTCCAGAGTATCAGTATTTGGCAAATGGACAGGTGCCCCGTTAGATCTAACTCACCCAGGTTTGCCAATCACGGGCAACTTGGTTGTCACTCTAACTCACCCGAACCGCGACAATTCGGGCTACTTAATCAATGTCGCTCCAACTCACCCGAACCGTGACCAATTCGGGCTACTTAACCTTGGTACCAGGCATACATATGCATGTGCATCATAAGATGAATAACGACTCAAGTTAGAGTCTTAATTGGCACACAAGAATAATCAGAAATCAATAATACTCATAAAATGACTAACATGACTCTAACCAGAGCAATCGAGTCAATCAGGCTCTTTACCACATAACATAATACCAAATAATTTTCTTATCAATTAACTAAAACTAAAATAAATGCACATTTATCGAGGGCCCACACTTCCCACAAGAGAAGGCGTTCCCGAATTATCAACTCACAAGGAAGTGATTAACTCTCTCCGGAATCTGAAGTCGGTCCCTTGCCCTTCGTCGATGGTTCTTTACCTAGAAAGGAGATGAGCAATTAAAGACAAATTAAATATAATTAACTATTAGCGTTAACATCCCTTTCATTGCTAAAAACAAATCCTAATCGAGTTCGAACGAGTCGATATTAAATAAAAATGACATGTAACTCCTTAACATCAGTTCCCAATCCCATATAACCGTTTCAATACATTAACTAAACGAAACGATAAAAAAATAAGTTTGAATTCGACATAAAAATTCTGAAATTTTCCAGCTAGCGGCAGTTTACGAGAAAAATCATAACTAATTGTAGAATAATCGGATTGAGGCGTTTCAAGTGGCTACGGAAAGCTAACGAGTTCAGCTACGTACAGAAATTAAGTTTGCAAACTTTAAAGGGTAATAGCTATGTCAAAATCAGTTCGAACAGTCTGCAAATTACCCACATACCAAAAAGAAAAACCCCACAAAATTACAAAATCATGGAAGAAGGAAGCTTAATTCACACACCACTTACCTCAAAACAACTTAGAAACCACCTAGGATGAGGGTTGTAAGGGAGAATTTGATCAACAAGGGTTTCTCCTCTTCACTCTTTTCTTTCCCCTCTTTTGCTTTTCTTCTCCCGTTCTTCTCTCTCTCTTTTTTTTTTAACTTTAGCCTTACTAATTATAAATCAGGCCATTTAAGTGGGCTGAAACTTTGGGCCACAAAATAAATAAGTAAATAAGTTTGGGCTTTCCAAAAAAATCTAGTTGGACTTAATTGGGCTGGCTTTTTGGGCTATAAAAATAAATAAATAGGTTTTGAGCTTTCTAAAAAAAATCTAGTTGGGCTTAATTGGGCTGGCCTTTTGGCTATAAAAATAAATAAATAGGTTTTGGGCTTTCTAAAAAAAATCTAGTTGAATTAAGATATTATAAAGTATCCCCTCCTCCAAAAAGTTTCGTCCTCGAAATATAAACGTACCTAGAGATGAAAAGAGATTTGGATGGTGTTGACGCATGACTGACTCTGGTTCCCATGTTTCTTCTTCAATTTGATCACTTCTCCATAGAATTCTCACCATAGGAATGGATTTGTTACGAAGCATTTTCTCTCGGCGATCTACAATTTGAACAGGTTGTACTTCGTACGATAGATTTTCCTTTAATACAACTGGGGGATCTTTGAGCACGTGCGAAGGATCTGGTTCATAGACATGGAAGACATCGTGAATCTTCGACAATTCCGATGGTAGCTCAAGTTGATACGCGACACGACCAATCCTTTGCACGATCGTAAACGGGCCAATATACCTTGGACTCAACTTTCCTCGACGGCGGAATTGCAACACGCCCTTCCATGGAGAAACTTTCAGAAAAACTTTGTCTTCTTCATTAAACTCCAATTCGCGCCTCCTAATATCTGCGTAGCTTTTATGTCGATCTTGCGCTGCCTTAAGTCTGTCTCGAATAAGTTGTATTTTTGCCTTCGCATCTTCGGTAAGCTCTACTTGTTCAATTTGTCTCTCGCCAACCTCATCCCAAAAGAGTGGTGTTCGACACTTTCGGCCATACAGAGCTTCGTACGGGGGCATTCCAATGCTTGAATGATAACTGTTGTTATAAGCGAACTCCACCAAAGTCACGTACTTATCCCAGCTACCTCCCAAATTCAACACCACTGCACGTAACATGTCTTCTAGTGTCTGTATAGTTCTCTCTGACTGTCCATCAGTCTGTGGATGAAACGAGGTACTGAGGAGTAATTTTGTACCTAGCGCTTTCTGCAGACTAGGCCAAAAACGGGAAGTGAATCTTGGATCACGGTCAGATATGATTGACACTGGTACTCCGTGCAATCTCACGATCTCATCGACATATAACTTGGCAAGTTTCTCTAAAGATTCGTTGGTATGCACTGGAAGGAAATGTGCCGATTTCGTCAGACGATCGACAATGACCCAAATTGAGTCATGACCCTTTTGGGTTCGAGGTAAACCAGAAACAAAATCCATTGTAACGTTTTCCCATTTCCACTCAGGAATAGGTAGTGGTTGAAGCACGCCGGCTGGTTTTTGGTGTTCCGCTTTAATCTGTTGGCAAGATAAGCACTTTGATACAAATTCAGTAGTGTCCCGTTTCATACCTGGCCACCAATAATGCTCCCGAAGTGTTCTATACATTTTGGTACTACCAGGATGCATAGCATAGGCTGAAGAATGGGCTTCCTCAAGAATAGCTCTACGAACATCAAGTTCTGATGGAACACAAACACGATTTTTAAAAGTAAGAAGTCCATCATCCCGAATTTGATATTCTGTTTCTTTTTCTTGATTTAGCTTCGCCATCTTCTGTTGTAAATAAACATCGTGTGATTGTCTTTCTCGAATTTTCTCGAACAAGGTAGGTCTAACCTCGAATTTGGCGATTAAGGCAGAATCATTAGACTTTTCACAATCGAGCGAAATGTGTAAAGATTTAAATTGCTCCAACATAGAAAGATAAAAAGATTGAATTGAAGCAAGTGAGGTAGAAGACTTTCTACTCAGAGCATCTGCAACAACGTTCGCCTTGCCAGGATGATAATCGATGACTAAGTCATAGTCACTAATCAACTCCATCCATTGCCTTTGCCTGAAGTTGAGCTCCTTTTGCATGGTGATATACTTTAAGCTCTTGTGATCAGTGAAAACCCAACAAGTTGCACCATACAGATAGTGCCTCCATATCTTCAATGCAAAAACGATTGCAGCCAACTCTAAATCATGTGTAGGATAATTTTCTTCGTTCTTCTTCAATTGCATTGAAGCGTAGGCAATAACCTTTCCTTCTTGCATGAGAACGCATCCTAATCCTTGTCTCGAGGCGTCGCTATAAATGGTAAATTCTCCAATCGCTGGGTCTGGCAAAGCAAGAATAGGAGCTGAAACGAGTCGTCTTTTCAATTCTTGAAATGCTTCCTCGCATTCTTCACTCCATTCAAATTTTACCCCTTTCCGAGTCAATTTAGTCAAAGATGAAGCCAATAACGAAAACTCTTTGACAAACCGTCGATAATATCCAGCTAATCCCAGAAAACTACGAATCTCTGTCACGTTCTTTGGACGCTCCCAATCTAGTATAACTTGAATCTTCACTGGATCGACGTAGATTCCTTCTTTAGAAATGTGATGACCCAAAAAGCTTACCTCGCGAAGCCAAAATTCACACTTCGAGAATTTAGCATAAAGCTGATTTTCTCTGAGAATGTTCAGAGCAATTCTTAGATGATGAGAATGCTCATCGTCCGATTTAGAATAAATAAGAATGTCATCAATGAAGATGATGACAAACTTATCTAAGTACGGCCGAAAGACCCGATTCATAAGATCCATAAAAGCTGCAGGAGCATTTGTGAGTCCAAAAGGCATAACACAGAATTCAAAATGACCGTATCTGGTTCGAAAAGCAGACTTAGGGATATCAGATTCCCTAATCTTGAGTTGGTGATAACCGGATCGCAAATCAATTTTTGAGAACACAGTTGCTCCATGCAATTGATCAAACAGATCATCGATTCTTGGAAGAGGATATTTGTTCTTGATTGTCACCTTGTTCAATTGACGGTAGTCGACACATAGACGAAGTGATCCATCTTTCTTCTTGACAAAAAGAACTGGAGCACCCCATGGAGATGTGCTAGGTCGTATGAAACCCTTCTCCAATAATTCCCCAAGTTGTGTCTGGAGTTCCTTAAGCTCAGCAGGCAACATTCGATATGGAGTAATAGATATAGGTGTGATTCCAGGAAGTACGTCAATGAAAAAATCAATCTCTCGATTCGGAGATTGTCCTGGTAAGTCTTCGGGAAAGACATCAGGAAATTCATTCACGAATGGGATGTCATCTAGTTTAGTTTCAGAAAGAGAAGTATCGATGACAAATGCCAAGAATGCCTCACAACCCTTACGCATTAATTTATGCGCAGTCAACATTGAAATAAAAGAGAGGGATCTCGTTTGAAGTTTACCCTCAAAAACAAGTTCTGAGAATCCTGGTCTACGAAAAATAACAAGCTTCTCGTGGCAATCGAGAATTGCATGATGAGAAGAAAGCCAATCCATGCCAAGAATAACATCAAGATCAATCAAAGGCAATGGTATCAATTCAGCCTCTAAAATGACATCTTTGATCTTCAATGGACAACCAAGGAATACCGAATCACGAATTAGACGCTCTCTAAGAGGGGTATGAACGATGATTCATGGTGACAAATGAGAGATAGGATAATCTAAGATCGTGGTAAGATCATCTCGGATATAAGACCTATCAGAACCTGGGTCAAATAAAGCGTAGACCTGATGGTCTCCCACAAACACATGGCCTAAAAAAGCAATATTAGGTGAGATTGTGATTTAAAAATTTGAAAAGATAGAATTTCTTACAAATGTTTTATTCGTAATCAAGTGGCATAACAAGGCGGGGTTAGATTTAGCATGTGAAAATACTCAAATTATAAATTACCTGTCACAACCTTCGGATCTGAGCGAGCCTCTTCTTGGGAAATATGAAATACTCTAGTTTGCTTCCTTCCTTGCATAGGTGATTGAATACTAGGGCCGCTTGAGGCATCGGGCACTCTGGTAACTGCAGATCGAGTATCTCTGGGTGTAGAATATGTTAGTTTACCACGAAGCTGACCAGAACCCTGACTGCTCGTTCCCATAAGCTGAGGACAAGAACTTCGCATATGCCCCGACTGTCGACACTGAAAACATACTTGAGGAGCCTTACAGGGGCCGTCATGATATTTTAGGCAATTCTGGCACTTCCGATTTTCACCAACCGATCCCGAGACATTGCTCCCGCCTCTACTAAACTGCTCCCGAGGTTGAGGAAAAATAATAGATGCCGAACTTGATGCGCCACGCGAAGATCCCACACCCCTATACACCTTCGATGCATTTCCTGGAAATGCGCTCCCTTGCCTTTTCTTTTGAGATCGTTCTGCAAGCTTATGTCTCGCCTAAACTAAACCGTCTACCCTCAGAGCTTCTTCTACGAGATCGTCAAGACTTTCGTACTTGTCTCCGGACTTGATGCGATCTCGAATATTTAAATTAAGACCATCTTCAAATCTCGTGCATAAGTCTCTCGTCGTATATGACTCAGGTGCGAATTCTCGCAATTCCAGAAATTTGCTTTCGTACTCAACGACCGACATAATGCCTTGAAAGAGGTTGAAGAACTCCTTTCTCTTCTGATCCTTGATGTACTGAGAGAAGTATCGATCTTTGAATCGTTCCACAAAGATAGCCCACGTAATAGTAACCGAAGATGTCTCTTTTAGATTCTGCCACCATCGTCATGCATCTGGGCCTAACAGCTTGGTCGCAATGACCACACGATAACATTTTTCAATCATCAAGGTGTCAAAGGTCTCTGTAATCTCCTTTAACCATGCCCCCGCTTTAGAAGCATCTCTTGCACCATCAAATTTCGAAGTCCCCATGTTTTCAACTGCTTTCACCAAATTAGGTATAAAAAGTGCACCTCGAGAAGCAGAACCTCCTAAAGCCATTTCTGGAGTAAAAACTGGTACATTAGAAGTAGGTCGAATCGATTCATTAGCACGAAGAACCTCTTCAGTGACAGTCGTAGTTGTATGAGCCGTTGTAGGTGGTGGAACACCAAGTATTCGAATGTGATCATAATACAATTGGTACTGCTCGGGTGTCATCATATGCTCAACCCGCAACTGGGCCCGTGGTTGCTCTACCTGGGAAACTGGCACCCTATGATCAGAATCGATAGGGTCCGTAACTGTCGGAGGAATGACATGATCAGAAGAAATATGTCCTCGAGGTCCACGAGGAACAGAAGAGAGTAGAGGACTCGGAGGATCACGAGGAGCGTGTCCTCGACCTCGACCTCGACGACGAACTAGAGGTGCCATAATGACTGAAAGGAAGAAAGGAAAGAAAATGCAAGGTCAACGTCAAGGCAATACGATACCTTAGGATGACATAGAAACAAAGTTGGACTCATTGGCTTGACACAAAAAGAATGAGAATCATAAAATCAGGCTCTGATACCAAGAAAGTTGTCACGCCCCGACCCCAGACAGAACGCGACAACCGCCACGTTAACCATAAATTTCGCAGAATGGGTGCACTCCACTCCACAAAGTTTATAGAAAACGTAAGGCTTGCTATCAAGTACCTGTAGAGCTGAACAACTGATAACAATGGGTACAACCCGAGGACATCATCTCAAAAAGTATCAACAAGGATTTACAAAGGTACAAAATACAACGGTGTAACTTAGTTTAAAGAAAATATACATGAACGATATAACATCGCGAAGGTACAAAAAGAACATCAAGGGGGTCACCAAATATAAACTATACAATCTCGCCAATGAATCCGTCAATTTACATAAAAGAGAAAGTACCCAAAATACGGATTGGATGACGAGCAAACGATAGGAAAACCTCCAACCAAAACGATATCAACAGCCTGAAAAGGAAAGAATGATGGGGGTGAGCAAAACCACTAGCTCAGTGAGGTGATAAGCCGGTCACCCCGACCCTTATACGAAGCATGTATTCCACTCGCGGTTCATAACATAAAATCCCACATTTCGTCCCACAATAACTATTTCTCACTCAGTATACATATTAAAGAAAATAAAAACCTTAGTGCACATTTACGAATAACACAATTAGTTCAAACAACATGTTATCACATAAAAGACGCGTGGGTAGTCAATATCCTCCTCGAACTGAGCTCTCCGTCGAGAGACAGTCCAAGCCCGTCACTGTTACTCTAGATAAAATGCACATTAATATTCTTTCTCAATACGCCAAGTGCTAAAGTTCACAATTTAATATCGACGTGAATACTTGAAATGATCAAACATATAAACATATATGACATGCATGTCCCACACCGGTGACGTTGACTGAGCCTATAATAGACTGATCCATCTAACGATCACCCTCCAGAGTATCAATATTTGGCAAATGGACAGGTGCCCCGTTAGATCTAACTCACCCAGGTTTGCCAATCACGGGCAACTTGGTTGTCACTCTAACTCACCCGAACCGCGACAATTCGGGCTACTTAATCAATGTCGCTCCAACTCACCCGAACCTTGACTAATTCGGGCTACTTAACCTTGGTACCAGGCATACATATGCATGTGCATCATAAGATGAATAACGACTCAAGTTAGAGTCTTAATTGGCACACAAGAATAACCAGAAATCAATAATACTTATAAAATGGCTAACATGACTCTAACCAGAGCAATCGAGCCAATCAGGCTCTTTACCACATAACATAATACCAAATAATTTTCTTATCAATTAACTAAAACTAAAATAAATGCACATTTATCGAGGGTCCACACTTCCCACAAGAGAAGGCGTTCCCGAATTATCAACTCACAAGGAGGTGATTAACTCTCTCCGGAATCTGAAGTCGGTCCCTTGCCCTACGTCGATGGTTCTTTACCTAGAAAGGAGATGAGCAATTAAAGACAAATTAAATATAACTAACTATTAGCGTTAACATCCCTTTCATTGCTAAAAACAAATCCTAATCGAGTTCGAACGAGTCGATATTAAATAAAAATGGCATGTAACTCCTTAACATCAGTTCCCAATCCCATATAACCGTTTCAATACATTAACTAAACGAAACGATAAAAAAATAAGTTTGAATTCGACATAAAAATTCTGAAATTTTTCAGCTAGCGGCAGTTTACGAGAAAAATCATAACTAATTGTAGAATAATCGGATTGAGGCGTTTCAAGTGGCTACGGAAAGCTAACGAGTTCAGCTACGTACCGAAATTAAGTTTGCAAACTATCAAGGGTAATAGCTATGTCAAAATCAGTTCGAACAGTCTGCAAATTACCCACATACCAAAAAGAAAAACCCCACAAAATTACAAAATCATGGATGAAGGAAGCTTAATTCACACACCACATACCTCAAAACAACTTATAAATCACCTAGGATGAGGGTTGTAAGGGAGAATTTGATCAACAAGGGTTTCTCCTCTTCACTCTTTTCTTTCCCCTCTTTTGCTTTTCTTCTCCCGTTCTTCTCTCTCTTTTTTTTTTAACTTTAGCCTTACTAATTATAAATCAGGCCATTTAAGTGGGCTGAAACTTTGGGCCACAAAATAAATAAATAAATAAGTTTGGGCTTTCTAAAAAAATCTAGTTGGGCTTAATTGGGCTGGCCTTTTGGGCTATAAAAATAAATAAATAGGTTTTGGGCTTTCTAAAAAAAATCTAGTTGGGCTTAATTGGGCTGACCTTTTGGGCTATAAAAATAAATAAATAGGTTTTTGGCTTTAAAAAAAAAATCTAGTTGAACTAAGATATTATAAAATATGCTTCAAAAAGAAGGAAATGTTGAACGTAATGAATTAAATATGCATCAAAATGAAGTAAATATCCATCGAAACGAAAGAAATGTTGATCGTAATGAAGTAAATATGCACCAAAATGAAGTAAATATACATCGAAATGAAGGAAATGTTGATTGTAATGAAGTTAATATGCATCAAAATGAAGTACATATGCAACGAAATGAAAGAAATATACATCGAAACGATGAAAATGTTTATCGTAATGAAGTGAATAGGCATCAAAATGAAGTACATATGCATCGAAACGACATAAATATACATCGAAACAAAGGAAATGTTGATCTTAATGAAGTAAATATGCATCAAAATGAAGGAAATTTGCATTGAAACGAAGGAAACGGTGATCGTAATGAAGTAAATATGCATCAAAATAAAGTAAATATGCATCGGAATGAAAGAAATGTTGATTGTAATGAAGTAAATATGTATCAAAATAAAGTAAATATGCATCGAAACGAAAGAAATGTTGATCGCAATGGAGCGAATATGCAACGAAACAAAGGATATGTTGAACGTAATGAATTAAATATGCATCAAAATGAAAAAAAATATGCATAGAAACGAAAGAAATATGCATCGAAATGAAGTAAATATGCATCAAAATATACATTAAAATGAAGTAAATATGCATCAAAATATACTTCAAAATGAAGAAAATATGATTCAAAACGAAGGAAATGTTGAACTTAATGAAGTAAATATGCATCAAAATGAAGTAAATATGCATCGAAATGAAGGAAATGTAGATTGTAATGAAGTAAATTTGCATCAAAATGAAGTACATATGCATCGAAACGAAGGAGATGTTGATCGAAATGAAGTAAATATGCAACGAAATGAAGGAAATGTTGAATTTAATTAAGTAAATATGCATCAAAACGTAGAAAATATGCGTCAAAACGAAGGAAATATACATCGAAACGAAGTAAATATGCATAAAAATATATATCAAAATGAAGTGAATATGCTTCGAAACGAAGAAAATGTTGAACGTAATGAAGTAAAATGCTTCAAAATGAAGTAAATATGCATCGAAACGAAGGAAATATTGAAATTAATGAAGTAAATATGCATCAAAATAAAGTAAATATACATCGAAACGAAGGAAATGTTGATTGTAATGAAGTAAATATGCATATAAATGAAGTACATATGTATCGAAACGAATGAAATATACATCGAAACGAAAGAAACAATGATCGTAATGAAGTAAATATGCATCAAAATGAACAAAATATGCATTGAAACGAAGGAAATGGTGATCGTAATGAAGTAAATATGCATCAAAATGATGTAAATATGCATCGAAACGAAGGAAATGTACATCGAAATGAAGTAAATATGCATTCAAAATATACATCAAAATGAAGTGAATATGCTTCGAAACGAATAAAATGTTGAACGTAATGAAGTAAATATGCATCAAAATGAAGTAAATATACATCGAAACGAAGGAAATATTGATCGTAATGAAGTAAATATGCATCAAAATGAAGTAAATATTCATCGAAAAGAAGGAAATGTTGATTGTAATGAAATAAATATACATCAAAATGAAGTACATATGCATCGAAACGAAAGAAATATACATCGAAACGAAGGAAATGTTGATCGTAATGAAGTAAATATGTATCAAAATGAACGAAATGTGCATTCAAACGAAGGAAATGGTGATCGTAATGAAGTAAATATGCATCAAAATGAAGTAAATATGCATCGAAACGAAGGTAATATGCATTGAAAAAAAGTAAATATACATCAAAATGAAGTAAATATACATCATAACGAAGTAAATATGCATCAAAATTAAGTAAATATACCTCGAAACGAAGGAAAAATGCGTCAAAACGAAGGAAATGTTCATCGTAATGAAGTAAATGTACATCAAAATATGCATCAAAATGAAGTAAATATGCATCGAAACGAAGGAAATGTTGATCGTAGTGAAGTAAATATGCATCATAATAAAGTAAATATGCATCAAAACGAAGGAAATACGAATAGAAATGAAGTAAATATGCATCAAAATGAAGTAAATTTGCAATTAGAACGAAGGAAATGTTGATCGTAATGAAGTAAATAAGCATCAAAATGAAGTAAATATTCATCGAAACGAAGGAAATGTTGATCGAAATGGAGTAAAAATTCAACGAAACGAAGGAAATGTTGAACGTAATGAAGTAAATACGCATTAAAATGAAGAAAATACGCATAGAAACGAAAGAAATATGCATAGAAATGAAGTAAATATGCATCAAAATATACATCAAAATTAAGAAAATATGCTTCAAAACGAAGGAAATGTTGAACGTAATGAAGTAAATATGCATCAAAATGAAGTAAATATCCATCGAAACAAAAGAAATGTTGATCGTAATGAAGTAAATATGATCCAAAATGAAGTAAATATGCATCGAAACGAAGGAAATGTTGATTGTAATGAAGTTAATATGCATCAAAATGAAGTAAATATGCATCAAAAGGAAAGAAATGAAGTAAATTTGCATCAGAACGAAGGAAATGTTGATCGTAATGAAGTAAATATGCATCAAAATGAAGTAAATATGCATCAAAATGAAGTAAATATGCATCGGAACGAAGGAAATGTTGATTGTAATGAAGTAAATATGCATCAAAATGAAGTAAATATGCATCGAAACAAAAGAAATGTTGATCGAAATGGAGTGAATATGCAACGAAACGAAGGATATGTTGAACGTAATGAAGTAAATATGCATCCAAATGAAAAAAATATGCATAGAAACAACAGAAATATGCATCGAAATGAAGTAAATATGCATCAAAATATACATTAAAATGAAGTAAATATGCATCAAAATATACTTCAAAATGAAGAAAATATGATTCAAAACGAAGGAAATGTTGAATTTAATGAAGTAAATATGCATCGAAACGAATGAAATGTAGATTGTAATGAAGTAAATTTGCATCAAAATGAAGTACATATGCATCGAAACGAAGGAAATGTTGATCGAAATGAAGTAAATATGCAACGAAACGAAGGAAATGTTGAATGTAATTAAGTAAATATGCATCAAAATGTAGAAAATATGCATCGAAACGAAGAAAATATACATCGAAACAAAGTAAATATGCATCAAAATATATATCAAAATGAAGTGAATATGCTTCGAAACGAAGAAAATATTGAACGTAATGAAGTAAAATGCATCAAAATGAAGTAAATATGCATCGAAACGAAGGAAATATTGAAATTAATGAAGTAAATATGCATCAAAATGTAGTAAATATACATCAAAACGAAGGAAATATTGATTGTAATGAAGTAAATATGCATCAAAATGAAGTGCTTATGCATCAAACGAAAGAAATATACATCGAAACGAAGGAAATGTTGATCATAATGAAGTAAATATGCATCAAAATGAACGAAATATGCATTGAAACGAAGGAAATGGTGATCGTAAGGAAGTAAATATGCATCAAAATTTTGTAAATATGCACCAAAACGAAGGAAATATGCATCGAAAAAAAGTAAATATGCATCAAAACATAGAAAATATGCTTCGAAACGAAGGAAATATACATCGAAATGAAGTAAATGTGCATTCAAAATATACATCAAAATGAAGTGAATATGCTTCGAAATGAAGAAAATGTTGAACGTAATGAAGTAAATATGCATCAAAATGAAGTAAATATACATCGAAACGAAGGAAATATTGATCGTAATGAAGTAAATATGCATCAAAATGAAGTAAATATTCATCGAAACGAAGGAAATGTTGATTGTAATGAAATAAACATACATCAAAATAAAGTACATATGCATCGAAATGAAAGAAATATACATCGAAACGAAGGAAATGTTGATCGTAATTAAGTAAATATGCATCAAAATGAACGAAATGTGCATTGAAACGAAGGAAATGGTGATCGTAATGAAGTAAATATGCATCAAAATGAAGTAAATATGCATCGAAACGAAGGAAATATGCATTGAAAAAAAGTAAATATACATCAAAATGAAGTAAATATACATCGAAACGAAGTAAATATGCATCAAAATTAAGTAAATATACCTCGAAACGAAGGAAAAATGCATCAAAACGAAGGAAATGTTCATCGTAATGAAGTAAATGTACATCAAAATATTCATCAAAATGAAGTAAATATGCATCGAAACGAAGGAAATGTTGATCGTAGAGAAGTAAATATGTATCATAATAAAGTAAATATGCATCAAAACGAAGGAAATACGAATCGAAATGAAGTAAATATGCATCAAAATGAAGTAAATTTGCATCAAAACGAAGGAAATATTGATCGTAATGAAGTAAATATGCATCAAAATGAAGTAAATATTCATCGAAATGAAGGAAATGTTGATCGAAATGTAGTAAAAATGCAACGAAACGAAGGAAATGTTGAACGTAATGAAGTAAATATGCATTAAAATGAAGAAAATACGCATAGAAACGAAAGAAATATGCATAGAAATGAAGTAAATATGCATCAAAATATACATCAAAATTAAGAAAATATGCTTCAAATAAAAGGAAATGTTGAACGTAATGAAGTAAATATGCATCAACATGAAGTAAATATCCATCGAAACGAAAGAAATGTTGATCGTAATGAAGTAAATATGCACCAAAATGAAGTAAATATGCATCGAAACGAAGGAAATGTTGATTGTAATGAAGTTAATATGCATCAAAATGAAGTACATATGCAACGAAATGAAAGAAATATACATCGAAACGATGAAAATGTTTATCGTAATGAAGTGAATAAGCATCAAAATGAAGTACATATGCATCGAAACGACATAAATATACATCGAAACAATGGAAATGTTGATCGTAATGAAGTAAATATGCATCAAAATGAAGGAAATTTGCATTGAAACGAAGGAAACGGTGATCGTAATGAAGTAAATATGCATCAAAATAAAGTAAATATGCATCGGAACGAAAGAAATGTTGATTGTAATGAAGTAAATATGCATCAGAATAAAGTAAATATGCATCGAAACGAAGGAAATGTTGATCGCAATGGAGTGAATATGCAACGAAACAAAGGATATGTTGAACGTAATGAAGTAAATATGCATCAAAATGAAAAAAAATATGCGTAGAAACGAAAGAAATATGCATCGAAATGAAGTAAATATGCATCAAAATATACATTAAAATGAAGTAAATATGCATCAAAATATACTTCAAAATGAAGAAAATATGATTCAAAATGAAGGAAATGTTGAATTTAATGAAGTAAATATGCATCAAAATGAAGTAAATATGCATCGAAACGAAGGAAATGTAGATTGTATTGAAGTAAATTTGCATCAAAATGAAGTACATATGCATCGAAACGAAGGAAATGTTGATCGAAATGAAGTAAATATGCAACGAAACGAAGGAAATGTTGAATTTAATTAAGCAAATATGCATCAAAACGTAGAAAATATGCGTCAAAACGAAGGAAATATACATCGAAACGAAGTAAATATGCATCAAAATATATATCAAAATGAAGTGAATATGCTTCGAAACGAAGAAAATTTTGAATGTAATGAAGTAAAATGCATCAAAATGAAGTAAATATGCATCGAAACGAAGGAAATATTGAAATTAATGAAGTAAATATGCATCAAAATGAAGTAAATATACATCGAAACGAAGGAAATGTTGATTGTAATGAAGTAAATATGCATCTAAATGAAGTACATATGTATCGAAATGAAAGAAATATACATCGAAACGAAGGAAACATTGATCGTAATGAAGTAAATATGCATCAAAATGAACGAAATATGCATTGAAACGAAGGAAATAGTGATCGTAATGAAGTAAATATGCATCAAAATGATGTAAATATGCATCGAAACGAAGGAAATGTACATCGAAATGAAGTAAATATGCATTCAAAATATACATCAAAATGAAGTGAATATGCTTCGAAACGAAGAAAATGTTGAACGTAATGAAGTAAATATGCATCAAAATGAAGTAAATATACATCGAAACGAAGGAAATATTGATCGTAATGAAGTAAATATGCATCAAAATAAAGTAAATATGCATCGGAACGAAAGAAATGTTGATTGTAATGAAGTAAATATGCATCAAAATAAAGTAAATATGCATCGAAACGAAAGAAATGTTGATCGCAATGGAGTGAATATGCAACGAAACAAAGGATATGTTGAACGTAATGAAGTAAATATGCATCAAAATGAAAAAAAATATGCGTAGAAACGAAAGAAATATGCATCGAAATGAAGTAAATATGCATCAAAATATACATTAAAATGAAGTAAATATGCATCAAAATATACTTCAAAATGAAGAAAATATGATTCAAAATGAAGGAAATGTTGAACTTAATGAAGTAAATATGCATCAAAATGAAGTAAATATGCATCGAAACGAAGGAAATGTAGATTGTATTGAAGTAAATTTGCATCAAAATGAAGTACATATGCATCGAAACGAAGGAAATGTTGATCGAAATGAAGTAAATATGCAACGAAACGAAGGAAATGTTGAATTTAATTAAGTAAATATGCATCAAAACGTAGAAAATATGCGTCAAAATGAAGGAAATATACATCGAAACGAAGTAAATATGCATCAAAATATATATCAAAATGAAGTGAATATGCTTCGAAACGAAGAAAATTTTGAATGTAATGAAGTAAAATGCATCAAAATGAAGTAAATATGCATCGAAACGAAGGAAATATTGAAATTAATGAAGTAAATATGCATCAAAATGAAGTAAATATACATCGAAATGAAGGAAATGTTGATTGTAATGAAGTAAATATGCATCTAAATGAAGTACATATGTATCGAAATGAAAGAAATATACATCGAAACGAAGGAAACATTGATCGTAATGAAGTAAATATGCATCAAAATGAACGAAATATGCATTGAAACGAAGGAAATAGTGATCGTAATGAAGTAAATATGCATCAAAATGATGTAAATATGCATCGAAACGAAGGAAATGTACATCGAAATGAAGTAAATATGCATTCAAAATATACATCAAAATGAAGTGAATATGCTTCGAAACGAAGAAAATGTTGAACGTAATGAAGTAAATATGCATCAAAATGAAGTAAATATACATCGAAACGAAGGAAATATTGATCGTAATGAAGTAAATATGCATCAAAATGAAGTAAATATTCATCGAAACGAAGGAAATGTTGATTGTAATGAAATAAATATACATCAAAATGAAGTACATATGCATCGAAATGAAAGAAATATACATCGAAACGAAGGAAATGTTGATCGTAATGAAGTAAATATGCATCAAAATGAACGAAATGTGCATTGAAACGAAGGAAATGGTGATCGTAATGAAGTAAATATGCATCAAAATGAAGTAAATATGCATCGAAACGAAGGAAATATGCATTGAAAAAAAGTAAATATACATCAAAACGAAGTAAATATACATCGAAACGAAGTAAATATGCATCAAAATTAAGTAAATATACCTCGAAACGAAGGAAAAATACATCAAAACGAAGGAAATGTTCATCGTAATGAAGTAAATGTACATCAAAATATGCATCAAAATGAAGTAAATATGCATCGAAACGAGGGAAATGTTGATCGTAGAGAAGTAAATATGCATCATAATAAAGTGAATATGCATCAAAAGAAAGAAATACGAATCGAAATGAAGTAAATATGCATCAAAATGAAGTAAAGTTGCATCAAAACGAAGGAAATATTGATCGTAATGAAGTAAATATGCATCAAAATGAAGTAAATATTCATCGAAATGACGGAAATGTTGATCGAAATGTAGTAAAATGCAACGAAACGAAGGAAATGTTGAACGTAATGAAGTAAATATGCATTAAAATGAAGAAAATACGCATAGAAATGAAAGAAATATGCATAGAAATGAAGTAAATATGCATCAAAATATACATCAATATTAATAAAATATGCTTTAAAACGAAGGAAATGTTGATCGTAATGAAGTAAATATGCATCAAATGAAGTAAATATCCATCGAAACGAAAGAAATGTTGATCGTAATGAAGTAAATATAGACCAAAATGAAGTAAATATGCATCGAAATGAAGGAAATGTTGATTGTAATAAAGTTAATATGCATCAAAATGAAGTACATATGTAACGAAATGAAAGAAATATACATCGAAACGACGAAAAGGTTGATCGTAATGAAGTGAATATGCATCAAAATGAAGTAAATATGCATCGAAACGATAGAAATATACATCGAAACAAAGGAAATGTTGATCGTAATGAAGTAAATATGCATCAAAATGAAGGAAATTTGCATTGAAACGAAGGAAACGGTGATCGCAATGAAGTAAATATGCATCAAAATGAAGTAAATATGCATCGGAACGAAGGAAATGTTGATTGTAATGAATTAAATATGCATCAAAATGAAGTAAATATGCATCGAAACGAAAGAAATGTTGATCGAAATGGAGTGAATATGCTACGAAACGAAGGATATGTTGAACGTAATGAAGTAAATATGCATCAAAATGAAAAAAATATGCACAGAAACAAAAGAAATATGCATCGAAATGAAGTAAATATGCATCAAAATATACATTAAAATTAAGTAAATATGCATCAAAATATACTTCAAAATGAAGAAAATATGATTCAAAACGAAGGAAATGTTGAATTTAATGAAGTAAATATGCATCGAAACGAATGAAATGTAGATTATAATGTAGTAAATTTGCATCAAAATGAAGTACATAAGCATCGAAACGAAGGAAATGTTGATCGAAATGAAGTAAATATGCAACGAAACGAAGGAAATGTTGAATGTAATTAAGTAAATATGCATCAAAACGTAGAAAATATGCATCGAAACGAAGAAAATATACATCGAAACGAAGTAAATATTCATCAAAATATATATCAAAATGAAGTGAATATGCTTCGAAACGAAGAAAATGTTGAACGTAATGAAGTAAAATGCATCAAAATGAAGTAAATATGCATCGAAACGAAGGAAATATTGAAATTAATGAAGTAAATATGCATCAAAATGAAGTAAATATACATCAAAACGAAGGAAATATTGATTGTAATGAAGTAAATATGCATCAAAATGAAGTACATATGCATCAAAACGAAAGAAATATACATCGAAACGAAGGAAATGTTGATCGTAATGAAGTAAATATGCATTAAAATGAACGAAATGTGCATTGAAACGAAGGAAATGGTGATCGTAATGAAGTAAATATGCATCAAAATGAAGTAAATATGCATCGAAACGAAGGAAATATGCATTGAAAAAAAGTAAATATACATCAAAATGAAGTAAATATACATCGAAACGAAGTAAATATGCATCAAAATTAAGTAAATATACCTCGAAACGAAGGAAAAATACATCAAAACGAAGGAAATGTTCATCGTAATGAAGTAAATGTACATCAAAATATGCATCAAAATGAAGTAAATATGCATCGAAACGAGGGAAATGTTGATCGTAGAGAAGTAAATATGCATCATAATAAAGTGAATATGCATCAAAACGAAAGAAATACGAATCGAAATGAAGTAAATATGCATCAAAATGAAGTAAAGTTGCATCAAAACGAAGGAAATATTGATCGTAATGAAGTAAATATGCATCAAAATGAAGTAAATATTCATCGAAATGACGGAAATGTTGATCGAAATGTAGTAAAATGCAACGAAACGAAGGAAATGTTGAACGTAATGAAGTAAATATGCATTAAAATGTAGAAAATACGCATAGAAATGAAAGAAATATGCATAGAAATGAAGTAAATATGCATCAAAATATACATCAAAATTAAGAAAATATGCTTTAAAACGAAGGAAATGTTGATCGTAATGAAGTAAATATGCATCAAATGAAGTAAATATCCATCGAAACGAAAGAAATGTTGATCGTAATGAAGTAAATATGCACCAAAATGAAGTAAATATGCATCGAAATGAAGGAAATGTTGATTGTAATAAAGTTAATATGCATCAAAATGAAGTACATATGCAACGAAATGAAAGAAATATACATCGAAACGACGAAAAGGTTGATCGTAATGAAGTGAATATGCATCAAAATGAAGTACATATGCATCGAAACGACAGAAATATACATCGAAACAAAGGAAATGTTGATCGTAATGAAGTAAATATGCATCAAAATGAAGGAAATTTGCATTGAAACGAAGGAAACGGTGATCGCAATGAAGTAAATATGCATCAAAATGAAGTAAATATGCATCGGAACGAAGGAAATGTTGATTGTAATGAATTAAATATGCATCAAAATGAAGTAAATATGCATCGAAGCGAAAGAAATGTTGATCGAAATGGAGTGAATATGCTACGAAACGAAGGATATGTTGAACGTAATGAAGTAAATATGCATCAAAATGAAAAAAATATGCACAGAAACAAAAGAAATATGCATCGAAATGAAGTAAATATGCATCAAAATATACATTAAAATTAAGTAAATATGCATCAAAATATACTTCAAAATGAAGAAAATATGATTCAAAACGAAGGAAATGTTGAATTTAATGAAGTAAATATGCATCGAAACGAATGAAATGTAGATTATAATGAAGTAAATTTGCATCAAAATGAAGTACATAAGCATCGAAACGAAGGAAATGTTGATCGAAATGAAGTAAATATGCAACGAAACGAAGGAAATGTTGAATGTAATTAAGTAAATATGCATCAAAACGTAGAAAATATGCATCGAAACGAAGAAAATATACATCGAAACGAAGTAAATATTCATCAAAATATATATCAAAATGAAGTGAATATGCTTCGAAACGAAGAAAATGTTGAACGTAATGAAGTAAAATGCATCAAAATGAAGTAAATATGCATCGAAACGAAGGAAATATTGAAATTAATGAAGTAAATATGCATCAAAATGAAGTAAATATACATCAAAACGAAGGAAATATTGATTGTAATGAAGTAAATATGCATCAAAATGAAGTACATATGCATCAAAACGAAAGAAATATACATCGAAACGAAGGAAATGTTGATCGTAATGAAGTAAATATGCATCAAAATGAACGAAATGTGCATTGAAACGAAGGAAATGGTGATCGTAATGAAGTAAATATGCATCAAAATGAAGTAAATATGCATCGAAACGAAGGAAATATGCATTGAAAAAAAGTAAATATACATCAAAATGAAGTAAATATACATCGAAACGAAGTAAATATGCATCAAAATTAAGTAAATATACCTCGAAACGAAGGAAAAATACATCAAAACGAAGGAAATGTTCATCGTAATGAAGTAAATGTACATCAAAATATGCATCAAAATGAAGTAAATATGCATCGAAACGAGGGAAATGTTGATCGTAGAGAAGTAAATATGCATCATAATAAAGTGAATATGCATCAAAACGAAAGAAATACGAATCGAAATGAAGTAAATATGCATCAAAATGAAGTAAAGTTGCATCAAAACGAAGGAAATATTGATCGTAATGAAGTAAATATGCATCAAAATGAAGTAAATATTCATCGAAATGACGGAAATGTTGATCGAAATGTAGTAAAAATGCAACGAAACGAAGGAAATGTTGAACGTAATGAAGTAAATATGCATTAAAATGTAGAAAATACGCATAGAAATGAAAGAAATATGCATAGAAATGAAGTAAATATGCATCAAAATATACATCAAAATTAAGAAAATATGCTTTAAAACGAAGGAAATGTTGATCGTAATGAAGTAAATATGCATCAAATGAAGTAAATATCCATCGAAACGAAAGAAATGTTGATCGTAATGAAGTAAATATGCACCAAAATGAAGTAAATATGCATCGAAATGAAGGAAATGTTGATTGTAATAAAGTTAATATGCATCAAAATGAAGTACATATGCAACGAAATGAAAGAAATATACATCGAAACGACGAAAAGGTTGATCGTAATGAAGTGAATATGCATCAAAATGAAGTACATATGCATCGAAACGACAGAAATATACATCGAAACAAAGGAAATGTTGATCGTAATGAAGTAAATATGCATCAAAATGAAGGAAATTTGCATTGAAACGAAGGAAACGGTGATCGCAATGAAGTAAATATGCATCAAAATGAAGTAAATATGCATCGGAACGAAGGAAATGTTGATTGTAATGAATTAAATATGCATCAAAATGAAGTAAATATGCATCGAAGCGAAAGAAATGTTGATCGAAATGGAGTGAATATGCTACGAAACGAAGGATATGTTGAACGTAATGAAGTAAATATGCATCAAAATGAAAAAAATATGCACAGAAACAAAAGAAATATGCATCGAAATGAAGTAAATATGCATCAAAATATACATTAAAATTAAGTAAATATGCATCAAAATATACTTCAAAATGAAGAAAATATGATTCAAAACGAAGGAAATGTTGAATTTAATGAAGTAAATATGCATCGAAACGAATGAAATGTAGATTATAATGAAGTAAATTTGCATCAAAATGAAGTACATAAGCATCGAAACGAAGGAAATGTTGATCGAAATGAAGTAAATATGCAACGAAACGAAGGAAATGTTGAATGTAATTAAGTAAATATGCATCAAAACGTAGAAAATATGCATCGAAACAAAGAAAATATATATCGAAACGAAGTAAATATTCATCAAAATATATATCAAAATGAAGAGAATATGCTTCGAAACGAAGAAAATGTTGAACGTAATGAAGTAAAATGCATCAAAATGAAGTAAATATGCATCGAAACGAAGGAAATATTGAAATTAATGAAGTAAATATGCATCAAAATGAAGTAAATATACATCAAAACGAAGGAAATATTGATTGTAATGAAGTAAATAATCATCAAAATGAAGTACATATGCATCAAAACGAAAGAAATATACATCGAAACGAAGGAAATGTTGATCGTAATGAAGTAAATATGCATCAAAATGAACGAAATGTGCATTGAAACGAAGGAAATGGTGATCGTAATGAAGTAAATATGCATCAAAATGAAGTAAATATGCATCGAAACGAAGGAAATATGCATTGACAAATAGTAAATATACATCAAAATGAAGTAAATATACATCGAAACGAAGTAAATATGCATCAAAATTAAGTAAATATACCTCGAAACGAAGGAAAAATACATCAAAACGAAGGAAATGTTCATCGTAATGAAGTAAATGTACATCAAAATATGCATCAAAATGAAGTAAATATGCATCGAAACGAGGGAAATGTTGATCGTAGAGAAGTAAATATGCATCATAATAAAGTGAATATGCATCAAAACGAAAGAAATACGAATCGAAATGAAGTAAATATGCATCAAAATGAAGTAAAGTTGCATCAAAACGAAGGAAATATTGATCGTAATGAAGTAAATATGCATCAAAATGAAGTAAATATTCATCGAAATGACGGAAATGTTGATCGAAATGTAGTAAAATGCAACGAAACGAAGGAAATGTTGAACGTAATGAAGTAAATATGCATTAAAATGAAGAAAATACGCATAGAAATGAAAGAAATATGCATAGAAATGAAGTAAATATGCATCAAAATATACATCAAAATTAAGAAAATATGCTTTAAAACGAAGGAAATGTTGATCGTAATGAAGTAAATATGCATCAAATGAAGTAAATATCCATCGAAACGAAAGAAATGTTGATCGTAATAAAGTAAATATGCACCAAAATGAAGTAAATATGCATCGAAATGAAGGAAATGTTGATTGTAATAAAGTTAATATGCATCAAAATGAAGTACATATGCAACGAAATGAAAGAAATATACATCGAAACGACGAAAAGGTTGATCGTAATGAAGTGAATATGCATCAAAATGAAGTACATATGCATCGAAACGACAGAAATATACATCGAAACAAAGGAAATGTTGATCGTAATGAAGTAAATATGCATCAAAATGAAGGAAATTTGCATTGAAACGAAGGAAACGGTGATCGCAATGAAGTAAATATGCATCAAAATGAAGTAAATATGCATCGAAACGAAAGAAATATTGATTGTAATGAATTAAATATACATCAAAATGAAGTAAATATGCATCGAAACGAAAGAAATGTTGATCGAAATGGAGTGAATATGCTACGAAACGAAGGATATGTTGAACGTAATGAAGTAAATATGCATCAAAATGAAAAAAATATGCACAGAAACAAAAGAAATATGCATCGAAATGAAGTAAATATGCATCAAAATATACATTAAAATTAAGTAAATATGCATCAAAATATACTTCAAAATGAAGAAAATATGATTCAAAACGAAGGAAATGTTGAATTTAATGAAGTAAATATGCATCGAAACGAATGAAATGTAGATTATAATGAAGTAAATTTGCATCAAAATGAAGTACATAAGCATCGAAACGAAGGAAATGTTGATCGAAATGAAGTAAATATGCAACGAAACGAAGGAAATGTTGAATGTAATTAAGTAAATATGCATCAAAACGTAGAAAATATGCATCGAAACGAAGAAAATATACATCGAAACGAAGTAAATATTCATCAAAATATATATCAATATGAAGTGAATATGCTTCGAAACGAAGAAAATGTTGAACGTAATGAAGTAAAATGCATCAAAATGAAGTAAATATGCATCGAAACGAAGGAAATATTGAAATTAATGAAGTAAATATGCATCAAAATGAAGTAAATATACATCAAAACTAAGGAAATATTGATTGTAATGAAGTAAATATGCATCAAAATGAAGTACATAAGCATCAAAACGAAAGAAATATACATCGAAACGAAGGAAATGTTGATCGTAATGAAGTAAATATGCATCAAAATGAACGAAATGTGCATTGAAACGAAGGAAATGGTGATCGTAATGAAGTAAATATGCATCAAAATGAAGTAAATATGCATCGAAACGAAGGAAATATACATTGAAAAAAAGTAAATATACATCAAAATGAAGTAAATATACATCGAAACGAAGTAAATATGCATCAAAATTAAGTAAATATACCTCGAAACGAAGGAAAAATGCATCAAAACGAAGGAAATGTTCATCGTAATGAAGTAAATGTACATCAAAATATTCAACAAAATGAAGTAAATATGCATCGAAACGAAGGAAATGTTGATCGTAGAGAAGTAAATATGTATCATAATAAAGTAAATATGCATCAAAACGAAGGAAATCCGAATCGAAATGAAGTAAATATGCATCAAAATGAAGTAAATTTGCATCAAAACGAAGGAAATATTGATCGTAATGAAGTAAATATGCATCAAAATGAAGTAAATATTCATCGAAATGAAGGAAATGTTGATCGAAATGTAGTAAAAATGCAACGAAACGAAGGAAATGTTGAACGTAATGAAGTAAATATGCATTAAAATGAAGAAAATACGCATAGAAACGAAAGAAATATGCATAGAAATGAAGTAAATATGCATCAAAATATACATCAAAATTAAGAAAATATGCTTCAAATAAAAGGAAATGTTGAACGTAATGAAGTAAATATGCATCAAAATGAAGTAAATATCCATCGAAACGAAAGAAATGTTGATCGTAATGAAGTAAATATGCACCAAAATGAAGTAAATATGCATCGAAACGAAGGAAATGTTGATTGTAATGAAGTTAATATGCATCAAAATGAAGTACATATGCAACGAAATGAAAGAAATATACATCGAAACGATGAAAATGTTTATCGTAATGAAGTGAATAGGCATCAAAATGAAGTAAATATGCATCGAAACGACGTAAATATACATCGAAACAAAGGAAATATTGATCGTAATGAAGTAAATATGCATCAAAATGAAGGAAATTTGCATTGAAACGAAGGAAACGGTGATCGTAATGAAGTAAATATGCATCAAAATAAAGTAAATATGCATCGGAACGAAAGAAATGTTGATTGTAATGAAGTAAATATGCATCAAAATGAAGTAAATATGCATCGAAACGAAAGAAATGTTGATCGAAATGGAGTGAATATGCAACGAAACGAAGGATATGTTGAACGTAATGAAGTAAATATGCATCAAAATGAAAAAAAATATGCATAGAAACGAAAGAAATATGCATCGAAATGAAGTAAATATGCATCAAAATATACATTAAAATGAAGTAAATATGCATCAAAATATACTTCAAAATGAAGAAAATATGATTCAAAATGAAGGAAATGTTGAACTTAATGAAGTAAATATGCATCAAAATGAAGTAAATATGCATCGAAACGAAGGAAATGTAGATTGTAATGAAGTAAATTTGCATCAAAATGAAGTACATATGCATCGAAACGAAGGAAATGTTGATCGAAATGAAGTAAATATGCAACGAAACGAAGGAAATGTTGAATTTAATTAAGTAAATATGCATCAAAACGTAGAAAATATGCGTCAAAACGAAGGAAATATACATCGAAACGAAGTAAATATGCATCAAAATATATATCAAAATGAAGTGAATATGCTTCGAAACGAAGAAAATGTTGAACGTAATGAAGTAAAATGCATCAAAATGAAGTAAATATGCATCGAAACGAAGGAAATATTGAAATTAATGAAGTAAATATGCATCAAAATGAAGTAAATATACATCGAAACGAAGGAAATGTTGATTGTAATGAAGTAAATATGCATCTAAATGAAGTACATATGTATCGAAACGAAAGAAATATACATCGAAACGAAGGAAACATTGATCGTAATGAAGTAAATATGCATCAAAATGAACGAAATATGCATTGAAACGAAGGAAATGGTGATCGTAATGAAGTAAATATGCATCAAAATGATGTAAATATGCATCGAAACGAAGGAAATGTACATCGAAATGAAGTAAATATGCATTCAAAATATACATCAAAATGAAGTGAATATGCTTCGAAACGAAGAAAATGTTGAACGTAATGAAGTAAATATGCATCAAAATGAAGTAAATATACATCGAAACGAAGGAAATATTGATCGTAATGAAGTAAATATGCATCAAAATGAAGTAAATATTCATCGAAACGAAGGAAATGTTGATTGTAATGAAATAAATATACATCAAAATGAAGTACATATGCATCGAAATGAAAGAAATATACATCGAAACGAAGGAAATGTTGATCGTAATGAAGTAAATATGCATCAAAATGAACGAAATGTGCATTGAAACGAAGGAAATGGTGATCGTAATGAAGTAAATATGCATCAAAATGAAGTAAATATGCATCGAAACGAAGGAAATATGCATTGAAAAAAAGTAAATATACATCAAAATGAAGTAAATATACATCGAAACGAAGTAAATATGCATCAAAATTAAGTAAATATACCTCGAAACGAAGGAAAAATGCATCAAAACGAAGGAAATGTTCATCGTAATGAAGTAAATGTACATCAAAATATGCATCAAAATGAAGTAAATATGGATCGAAACGAAGGAAATGTTGATCGTAGAGAAGTAAATATGTATCATAATAAAGTAAATATGCAACAAAACGAAGGAAATACGGATCGAAATGAAGTAAATATGCATCAAAATGAAGTAAATTTGCATCAAAACGAAGGAAATATTGATCGTAATGAAGTAAATATGCATCAAAATGAAGTAAATATTCATCGAAATGACGGAAATGTTGATCGAAATATAGTAAAATGCAACGAAACGAAGGAAATGTTGAACGTAATGAAGTAAATATGCATTAAAATGAAGAAAATACGCATAGAAATGAAAGAAATATGCATAGAAATGAAGTAAATATGCATCAAAATATACATCAAAATTAAGAAAATATGCTTTAAAACGAAGGAAATGTTGATCGTAATGAAGTAAATATGCATCAAATGAAGTAAATATCCATCGAAACGAAAGAAATGTTGATCGTAATGAAGTAAATATGCACCAAAATGAAGTAAATATGCATCGAAATGAAGGAAATGTTGATTGTAATAAAGTTAATATGCATCAAAATGAAGTACATATGCAACGAAATGAAAGAAATATACATCGAAACGACGAAAAGGTTGATCGTAATGAAGTGAATATGCATCAAAATGAAGTGCATATGCATCGAAACGACAGAAATATACATCGAAACAAAGGAAATGTTGATCGTAATGAAGTAAATATGCATCAAAATGAAGGAAATTTGCATTGAAACGAAGGAAACGGTGATCGCAATGAAGTAAATATGCATCAAAATGAAGTAAATATGCATCGAAACGAAGGAAATGTTGATTGTAATGAAGTTAATATGCATCAAAATGAAGTACATATGCAACGAAATGAAAGAAATATACATCGAAACGATGAAAATGTTTATCGTAATGAAGTGAATAGGCATCAAAATGAAGTACATATGCATCGAAACGACAGAAATATACATCGAAACAAAGGAAATGTTGATCGTAATGAAGTAAATATGCATCAAAATGAAGGAAATTTGCATTGAAACGAAGGAAACGGTGATCGTAATGAAGTAAATATGCATCAAAATAAAGTAAATATGCATCGGAATGAAAGAAATGTTGATTGTAATGAAGTAAATATGCATCAAAATAAAGTAAATATGCATCGAAACGAAAGAAATGTTGATCGCAATGGAGTGAATATGCAACGAAACAAAGGATATGTTGAACGTAATGAAGTAAATATGCATCAAAATGAAAAAAAATATGCATAGAAACGAAA
Source organism: Pogostemon cablin (assembly GCA_023678885.1). Taxonomy (NCBI): domain Eukaryota; kingdom Viridiplantae; phylum Streptophyta; class Magnoliopsida; order Lamiales; family Lamiaceae; genus Pogostemon; species Pogostemon cablin. The sequence goes on from CM042984.1 coordinate 13,867,878, forward strand.
GAAATATGCATCGAAATGAAGTAAATATGCATCAAAATATACATTAAAATGAAGTAAATATGCATCAAAATATACTTCAAAATGAAGAAAATATGATTCAAAACGAAGGAAATGTTGAACTTAATGAAGTAAATATGCATCAAAATGAAGTAAATATGCATCGAAACGAAGGAAATGTAGATTGTAATGAAGTAAATTTGCATCAAAATGAAGTACATATGCATCGAAACGAAGGAAATGTTGATCGAAATGAAGTAAATATGCAACGAAACGAAGGAAATGTTGAATTTAATTAAGTAAATATGCATCAAAACGTAGAAAATATGCGTCAAAACGAAGGAAATATACATCGAAACGAAGTAAATATGCATCAAAATATATATCAAAATGAAGTGAATATGCTTCGAAACGAAGAAAATTTTGAATGTAATGAAGTAAAATGCATCAAAATGAAGTAAATATGCATCGAAACGAAGGAAATATTGAAATTAATGAAGTAAATATGCATCAAAATGAAGTAAATATACATCGAAACGAAGGAAATGTTGATTGTAATGAAGTAAATATGCATCTAAATGAAGTACATATGTATCGAAATGAAAGAAATATACATCGAAACGAAGGAAACATTGATCGTAATGAAGTAAATATGCATCAAAATGAACGAAATATGCATTGAAACGAAGGAAATGGTGATCGTAATGAAGTAAATATGCATCAAAATGATGTAAATATGCATCGAAACGAAGGAAATGTACATCGAAATGAAGTAAATATGCATTCAAAATATACATCAAAATGAAGTGAATATGCTTCGAAACGAAGAAAATGTTGAACGTAATGAAGTAAATATGCATCAAAATGAAGTAAATATACATCGAAACGAAGGAAATATTGATCGTAATGAAGTAAATATGCATCAAAATGAAGTAAATATTCATCGAAACGAAGGAAATGTTGATTGTAATGAAATAAATATACATCAAAATGAAGTACATATGCATCGAAATGAAAGAAATATACATCGAAACGAAGGAAATGTTGATCGTAATGAAGTAAATATGCATCAAAATGAACGAAATGTGCATTGAAACGAAGGAAATTGTGATCGTAATGAAGTAAATATGCATCAAAATGAAGTAAATATGCATCTAAACGAAGGAAATATGCATTGAAAAAAAGTAAATATACATCAAAATGAAGTAAATATACATCGAAACGAAGTAAATATGCATCAAAATTAAGTAAATATACCTCGAAACGAAGGAAAAATGCATCAAAACGAAGAAAATGTTCATCGTAATGAAGTAAATGTACATCACAATATGCATCAAAATAAAGTAAATATGCATCGAAACGAATGAAATGTTGATCGCAGAGAAGTAAATATGTATCATAATAAAGTGAATATGCATCAAAACGAAGGAAATACGAATCGAAATGAAGTAAATATGCATCAAAATGAAGTAAATTTGCATCAAAACGAAGGAAATATTGATCGTAATGAAGTAAATATGAATCAAAATGAAGTAAATATTCATCGAAATGAAGGAAATGTTGATCGAAATGTAGTAAAATACAACGAAAAGAAGGAAATGTTGAACGTAATGAAGTAAATATGCATTAAAATGAAGAAAATACGCATAGAAATGAAAGAAATATGCATAGAAATGAAGTAAATATGCATCAAAATATACATCAAAATTAAGAAAATATGCTTTAAAACGAAGGAAATGTTGAACGTAATGAAGTAAATATGCATCAAATGAAGTAAATATCCATCGAAACGAAAGAAATGTTGATCGTAATGAAGTAAATATGCACCAAAATGAAGTAAATATGCATCGAAACGAAGGAAATGTTGATTGTAATGAAGTTAATATGCATCAAAATGAAGTACATATGCAACGAAATGAAAGAAATATACATCGAAACGACGAAAATGTTTATCGTAATGAAGTGAATATGCATCAAAATGAAGTACATATGCATCGAAACGACAGAAATATACATCGAAACAAAGGAAATGTTGATCGTAATGAAGTAAATATGCATCAAAATGAAGGAAATTTGCATTGAAACGAAGGAAACGGTGATCGTAATGAAGTAAATATGCATCAAAATGAAGTAAATATGCATCGGAACGAAAGAAATGTTGATTGTAATGAAGTAAATATGCATCAAAATGAAGTAAATATGCATCGAAACGAAAGAAATGTTGATCGAAATGGAGTGAATATGCAACGAAACGAAGGATATGTTGAACGTAATGAAGTAAATATGCATCAAAATGAAAAAAATATGCATAGAAACGAAAGAAATATGCATCGAAATGAAGTAAATATGCATCAAAATATACATTAAAATGAAGTAAATATGCATCAAAATATACTTCAAAATGAAGAAAATATGATTCAAAACGAAGGAAATGTTGAATTTAATGAAGTAAATATGCATCGAAACGAATGAAATGTAGATTATAATGTAGTAAATTTGCATCAAAATGAAGTACATATGCAACGAAACGAAGGAAATGTTGATCGAAATGAAGTAAATATGCAACGAAACGAAGGAAATGTTGAATGTAATTAAGTAAATATACATCAAAACGTAGAAAATATGCATCGAAACGAAGAAAATATACATCGAAACGAAGTAAATATTCATCAAAATATATATCAAAATGAAGTGAATATGCTTCGAAACGAAGAAAATGTTGAACGTAATGAAGTAAAATGCATCAAAATGAAGTAAATATGCATCGAAACGAAGGAAATATTGAAATTAATGAAGTAAATATGCATCAAAATGAAGTAAATATACATCAAAACGAAGGAAATATTGATTGTAATGAAGTAAATATGCATCAAAATGAAGTACATATGCATCGAAAGAAAGAAATATACATCGAAACGAAGGAAATGTTGATCGTAATGAAGTAAATATGCATCAAAATGAACGAAATATGCATTGAAACGAAGGAAATGGTGATCGTAATGAAGTAAATATACATCAAAATGATGTAAATATGCATCGAAACGAAGGAAATATGCATCGAAAAAAAGTAAATATGCATCAAAACGTAGAAAATATGCTTCGAAACGAAGGAAATATACATCGAAATGAAGTAAATATGCATTCAAAATATACATCAAAATGAAGTGAATATGCTTCGAAACGAAGAAAATGTTGAACGTAATGAAGTAAATATGCATCAAAATGAAGTAAATATACATCGAAACGAAGGAAATATTGATCGTAATGAAGTAAATATGCATCAAAATGAAGTAAATATTCATCAAAACGAAGGAAATGTTGATTGTAATGAAATAAATATACATCAAAATGAAGTACATATGCATCGAAATGAAAGAAATATACATCGAAACGAAGGAAATGTTGATCGTAATGAAGTAAATATGCATCAAAATGAACGAAATGTGCATTGAAACGAAGGAAATGGTGATCGTAATGAAGTAAATATGCATCAAAATGAAGTAAATATGCATCGAAACGAAGGAAATATGCATTGAAAAAAAGTAAATATACATCAAAATGAAGTAAATATACATCGAAACGAAGTAAATATGCATCAAAATTAAGTAAATATACCTCGAAACGAAGGAAAAATGCATCAAAACGAAGGAAATGTTCATCGTAATGAAGTAAATGTACATCAAAATATGCATCAAAATGAAGTAAATATGCATCGAAACGAAGGAAATGTTGATCGTAGAGAAGTAAATATGTATCATAATAAAGTAAATATGCATCAAAACGAAGGAAATACGAATCGAAATGAAGTAAATATGCATCAAAATGAAGTAAATTTGCATCAAAACGAAGGAAATATTGATCGTAATGAAGTAAATATGCATCAAAATGAAGTAAATATTCATCGAAATGAAGGAAATGTTGATCGAAATGTAGTAAAAATGCAACAAAACGAAGGAAATGTTGAACGTAATGAAATAAATATGCATTAAAATGAAGAAAATACGCATAGAAACGAAAGAAATATGCATAGAAATGAAGTAAATATGCATCAAAATATACATCAAAATTAAGAAAATATGCTTCAAAAAGAAGGAAATGTTGAACGTAATGAAGTAAATATGCATCAAAATGAAGTAAATATCCATCGAAACGAAAGAAATGTTGATCGTAATGAAGTAAATATGCACCAAAATGAAGTAAATATGCATCGAAACGAAGGAAATGTTGATTGTAATGAAGTTAATATGCATCAAAATGAAGTACATATGCAACGAAATGAAAGAAATATACATCGAAACGATGAAAATGTTTATCGTAATGAAGTGAATAGGCATCAAAATGAAGTACATATGCATCGAAACGACATAAATATACATCGAAACAAAGGAAATGTTGATCGTAATGAAGTAAATATGCATCAAAATGAAGGAAATTTGCATTGAAACGAAGGAAACGGTGATCGTAATGAAGTAAATATGCATCAAAATAAAGTAAATATGCATCGGAACGAAAGAAATGTTGATTGTAATGAAGTAAATATGCATCAAAATGAAGTAAATATGCATCGAAACGAAAGAAATGTTGATCGAAATGGAGTGAATATGCAACGAAACGAAGGATATGTTGAACGTAATGAAGTAAATATGCATCAAAATGAAAAAAAATATGCATAGAAACGAAAGAAATATGCATCGAAATGAAGTAAATATGCATCAAAATATACATTAAAATGATGTAAATATGCATCAAAATATACTTCAAAATGAAGAAAATATGATTCAAAACGAAGGAAATGTTGAACTTAATGAAGTAAATATGCATCAAAATGAAGTAAATATGCATCGAAACGAAGGAAATGTAGATTGTAATGAAGTAAATTTGCATCAAAATGAAGTACATATGCATCGAAACGAAGGAAATGTTGATCGAAATGAAGTAAATATGCAACGAAACGAAGGAAATGTTGAATTTAATTAAGTAAATATGCATCAAAACGTAGAAAATATGCGTCAAAACGAAGGAAATATACATCGAAACGAAGTAAATATGCATCAAAATATATATCAAAATGAAGTGAATATGCTTCGAAACGAAGAAAATGTTGAACGTAATGAAGTAAAATGCATCAAAATGAAGTAAATATGCATCGAAACGAAGGAAATATTGAAATTAATGAAGTAAATATGCATCAAAATGAAGTAAATATACATCGAAACGAAGGAAATGTTGATTGTAATGAAGTAAATATGCATCTAAATGAAGTACATATGTATCGAAACGAAAGAAATATACATCGAAACGAAGGAAACATTGATCGTAATGAAGTAAATATGCATCAAAATGAACGAAATATGCATTGAAACGAAGGAAATGGTGATCGTAATGAAGTAAATATGCATCAAAATGATGTAAATATGCATCGAAACGAAGGAAATGTACATCGAAATGAAGTAAATATGCATTCAAAATATACATCAAAATGAAGTGAATATGCTTCGAAACGAAGAAAATGTTGAACGTAATGAAGTAAATATGCATCAAAATGAAGTAAATATACATCGAAACGAAGGAAATATTGATCGTAATGAAGTAAATATGCATCAAAATGAAGTAAATATTCATCGAAACGAAGGAAATGTTGATTGTAATGAAATAAATATACATCAAAATGAAGTACATATGCATCGAAATGAAAGAAATATACATCGAAACGAAGGAAATGTTGATCGTAATGAAGTAAATATGCATCAAAATGAACGAAATATGCATTGAAACGAAGGAAATGGTGATCGTAATGAAGTAAATATGCATCAAAATGAAGTAAATATGCATCGAAACGAAGGAAATATGCATTGAAAAAAAGTAAATATACATCAAAATGAAGTAAATATACATCGAAACGAAGTAAATATGCATCAAAATGAAGTAAATATACCTCGAAACGAAGGAAAAATGCATCAAAACGAAGGAAATGTTCATCGTAATGAAGTAAATGTACATCAAAATATGCATCAAAATGAAGTAAATATGCATCGAAACGAAGGAAATGTTGATCGTAGAGAAGTAAATATGTATCATAATAAAGTAAATATGCATCAAAACGAAGGAAATACGAATCGAAATGAAGTAAATATGCATCAAAATGAAGTAAATTTGCATCAAAACGAAGGAAATATTGATCGTAATGAAGTAAATATGCATCAAAATGAAGTAAATATTCATCGAAACGAAGGAAATGTTGATCGAAATGTAGTAAAAATGCAACGAAACGAAGGAAATGTTGAACGTAATGAAGTAAATATGCATTAAAATGAAGAAAATACGCATAGAAACGAAAGAAATATGCATAGAAATGAAGTAAATATGCATCAAAATATACATCAAAATTAAGAAAATATGCTTTAAAACGAATGAAATGTTGAACGTAATGAAGTAAATATGCATCAAATGAAGTAAATATCCATCGAAACGAAAGAAATGTTGATCGTAATGAAGTAAATATGCACCAAAATGAAGTAAATATGCATCGAAACGAAGGAAATGTTGATTGTAATGAAGTTAATATGCATCAAAATGAAGTACATATGCAACGAAATGAAAGAAATATACATCGAAACGACGAAAATGTTGATCGTAATGAAGTGAATATGCATCAAAATGAAGTACATATGCATCGAAACGACAGAAATATACATCGAAACAAAGGAAATGTTGATCGTAATGAAGTAAATATGCATCAAAATGAAGGAAATTTGCATTGAAACGAAGGAAACGGTGATCGTAATGAAGTAAATATGCATCAAAATGAAGTAAATATGCATCGGAACGAAGGAAATGTTGATTGTAATGAAGTAAATATGCATCAAAATGAAGTAAATATGCATCGAAACGAAAGAAATGTTGATCGAAATGGAGTGAATATGCAACGAAACGAAGGATATGTTGAACGTAATGAAGTAAATATGCATCAAAATGAAAAAAATATGCATAGAAACGAAAGAAATATGCATCGAAATGAAGTAAATATGCATCAAAATATACATTAAAATGAAGTAAATATGCATCAAAATATACTTCAAAATGAAGAAAATATGATTCAAAACGAAGGAAATGTTGAATTTAATGAAGTAAATATGCATCGAAACGAATGAAATGTAGATTGTAATGAAGTAAATTTGCATCAAAATGAAGTACATAAGCATCGAAACGAAGGAAATGTTGATCGAAATGAAGTAAATATGCAACGAAACGAAGGAAATGTTGAATGTAATTAAGTAAATATGCATCAAAACGTAGAAAATATGCATCGAAACGAAGAAAATATACATCGAAACGAAGTAAATATTCATCAAAATATATATCAAAATGAAGTGAATATGCTTCGAAACGAAGAAAATGTTGAACGTAATGAAGTAAAATGCATCAAAATGAAGTAAATATGCATCGAAACGAAGGAAATATTGAAATTAATGAAGTAAATATGCATCAAAATGAAGTAAATATACATCAAAACGAAGGAAATATTGATTGTAATGAAGTAAATATGCATCAAAATGAAGTACATATGCATCAAAACGAAAGAAATATACATCGAAACGAAGAAAATGTTGATCGTAATGAAGTAAATATGCATCAAAAAGAACGAAATATGCATTGAAACGAAGGAAATGGTGATCGTAAGGAAGTAAATATACATCAAAATGATGTAAATATGCATCAAAACGAAGGAAATATGCATCGAAAAAAAGTAAATATGCATCAAAACGTAGAAAATATGCTTCGAAACGAAGGAAATATACATCGAAATGAAGTAAATATGCATTCAAAATATACATCAAAATGAAGTGAATATGCTTCGAAACGAAGAAAATGTTGAACGTAATAAAGTAAATATGCATCAAAATGAAGTAAATATACATCGAAACGAAGGAAATATTGATCGTAATGAAGTAAATATGCATCAAAATGAAGTAAATATTCATCAAAACGAAGGAAATGTTGATTGTAATGAAATAAATATACATCAAAATGAAGTACATATGCATCGAAATGAAAGAAATATACATCGAAACGAAGGAAATGTTGATCGTAAAGAATTAAATATGCATCAAAATGAACGAAATGTGCATTGAAACGAAGGAAATGGTGATCGTAATGAAGTAAATATGCATCAAAATGATGTAAATATGCATCGAAACGAAGGAAATGTACATCGAAATGAAGTAAATATGCATTCAAAATATACATCAAAATGAAGTGAATATGCTTCGAAACGAAGAAAATGTTGAACGTAATGAAGTAAATATGCATCAAAATGAAGTAAATATACATCGAAACGAAGGAAATATTGATCGTAATGAAGTAAATATGCATCAAAATGAAGTAAATATTCATCGAAACGAAGGAAATGTTGATTGTAATGAAATAAATATACATCAAAATGAAGTACATATGCATCGAAATGAAAGAAATATACATCGAAACGAAGGAAATGTTGATCGTAATGAAGTAAATATGCATCAAAATGAACGAAATGTGCATTGAAACGAAGGAAATGGTGATCGTAATGAAGTAAATATGCATCAAAATGAAGTAAATATGCATCGAAACGAAGGAAATATGCATTGAAAAAAAGTAAATATACATCAAAACGAAGTAAATATACATCGAAACGAAGTAAATATGCATCAAAATTAAGTAAATACACCTCGAAACGAAGGAAAAATACATCAAAACGAAGGAAATGTTCATCGTAATGAAGTAAATGTACATCAAAATATGCATCAAAATGAAGCAAATATGCATCGAAACGAGGGAAATGTTGATCGTAGAGAAGTAAATATGCATCATAATAAAGTGAATATGCATCAAAACGAAAGAAATACGAATCGAAATGAAGTAAATATGCATCAAAATGAAGTAAACTTGCATCAAAACGAAGGAAATATTGATCGTAATTAAGTAAATATGCATCAAAATGAAGTAAATATTCATCGAAATGACGGAAATGTTGATCGAAATGTAGTAAAATGCAACGAAACGAAGGAAATGTTGAACGTAATGAAGTAAATATGCATTAAAATGAAGAAAATACGCATAGAAATGAAAGAAATATGCATAGAAATGAAGTAAATATGCATCAAAATATACATCAAAATTAAGAAAATATGCTTTAAAACGAAGGAAATGTTGAACGTAATGAAGTAAATATGCATCAAATGAAGTAAATATCCATCGAAACGAAAGAAATGTTGATCGTAATGAAGTAAATATGCACCAAAATGAAGTAAATATGCATCGAAATGAAGGAAATGTTGATTGTAATGAAGTTAATATGCATCAAAATGAAGTACATATGCAACGAAATGAAAGAAATATACATCGAAACGACGAAAATGTTGATCGTAATGAAGTGAATATGCATCAAAATGAAGTACATATGCATCGAAACGACAGAAATATACATCGAAACAAAGGAAATGTTGATCGTAATGAAGTAAATATGCATCAAAATGAAGGAAATTTGCATTGAAACGAAGGAAACGGTGATCGTAATGAAGTAAATATGCATCAAAATGAAGTAAATATGCATCGGAACGAAGGAAATGTTGATTGTAATGAAGTAAATATGCATCAAAATGAAGTAAATATGCATCGAAACGAAAGAAATGTTGATCGAAATGGAGTGAATATGCTACGAAACGAAGGATATGTTGAACGTAATGAAGTAAATATGCATCAAAATGAAAAAAATATGCATAGAAACAAAAGAAATATGCATCGAAATGAAGTAAATATGCATCAAAATATACATTAAAATGAAGTAAATATGCATCAAAATATACTTCAAAATGAAGAAAATATGATTCAAAACGAAGGAAATGTTGAATTTAATGAAGTAAATATGCATCGAAACGAATGAAATGTAGATTGTAATGAAGTAAATTTGCATCAAAATGAAGTACATATGCATCGAAACGAAGGAAATGTTGATCGAAATGAAGTAAATATGCAACGAAACGAAGGAAATGTTGAATGTAATTAAGTAAATATGCATCAAAACGTAGAAAATATGCATCGAAACGAAGGAATATACATCGAAACGAAGTAAATATTCATCAAAATATATATCAAAATGAAGTGAATATGCTTCGAAACGAAGAAAATGTTGAACGTAATGAAGTAAAATGCATCAAAATGAAGTAAATATGCATCGAAACGAAGGAAATATTGAAATTAATGAAGTAAATATGCATCAAAATGAAGTAAATATACATCAAAACGAAGGAAATATTGATTGTAATGAAGTAAATATGCATCAAAATGAAGTACATATGCATCAAAACGAAAGAAATATACATCGAAACGAAGGAAATGTTGATCGTAATGAAGTAAATATGCATCAAAATGAACGAAATATGCATTGAAACGAAGGAAATGGTGATCGTAATGAAGTAAATATGCATCAAAATGATGTAAATATGCATCGAAACGAAGGAAATATGCATCGAAAAAAAGTAAATATGCATCAAAACGTAGAAAATATGCTTCGAAACGAAGGAAATATACATCGAAATGAAGTAAATATGCATTCAAAATATACATCAAAATGAAGTGAATATGCTTCGAAACGAAGAAAATGTTGAACGTAATGAAGTAAATATGCATCAAAATGAAGTAAATATACATCGAAACGAAGGAAATATTGATCGTAATGAAGTAAATATGCATCAAAATAAAGTAAATATTCATCGAAAACGAAGGAAATGTTGATTGTAATGAAATAAATATACATCAAAATGAAGTACATATGCATCGAAATGAAAGAAATATACATCGAAACGAAGGAAATGTTGATCGTAATGAATTAAATATGCATCAAAATGAACGAAATGTGCATTGAAACGAAGGAAATGGTGATCGTAATGAAGTAAATATGCATCAAAATGAAGTAAATATGCATCGAAACGAAGGAAATATTCATTGAAAAAAAGTAAATATACATCAAAATGAAGTAAATATACATCGAAACGAAGTAAATATGCATCAAAATTAAGTAAATATACCTCGAAACGAAGGAAAAATGCATCAAAACGAAGGAAAT